>JBAFWW010018399.1:4982-19407 GCA_036873685.1 Agapornis canus
AAAAAAAAAAAAAAAAAAAAAAAAAAAACAAAAAAAAAAAAAAAAAAAAAAAAGGGGGGGGGTTGTGTGTGACAGGAAAGGAGTGGTAAAGGGCAGGAAAATTCATAGTAAAGGGTGGGGCAGACAATTATTAAGTGGCTAGGCTTATAGAGCTGTGCCCACTACTGTTCTGCTCTATAAATACAGAAAGCTCTTGCATTTCCACTCCTGTCAACATTATAAAAATTCTGATCTCACTAAAGATTCTTTAATCTTTGTTGCAAAAAAAATTAACATTTTTTTTTTGTAATTTCCTACTCATGAAACCTTCACACAAAATTTTAAAACGCTCTGCAGTCCATACACAATGGCATCTAAGAACAAGGGATGATATTAGTTGAATGTTACCTGAAATGTAATTCTTCAATCCATACATGCAATATAGTCCAACATATATATAAAAATATTACTTTTCTGGCCTTCAAGCACACAAATAAAAAGCTAATAACGTTAAAGAACTACTAGATAACTACATTTACAAAATACATTACAGAATTGATCAGAAAAAGAAGCATCTCACTTGAACAGCATATCAGTAACAGCACACAGTCAATCTTAAAAGCTTTAATTATACCATTTTCTTATAGGTCTAGATTGTACTACTGCTAGTCCGTTAAGACCCACCTTTCTCAATGATTTCTTGCCAGAGAGTTTGTACCAAGATAGGATCAGAATGACCCGCACAATGTATAATTGCAAGCTTACACTCTGAGAGCTTAAAAGGGTCAGCAAATTCTCCATAGAGCTGAAAAAAAAAATTTACCAGGTTCACATTGCAAGCAGGATGAAAAGGAAGTCAGCTTTATTTTATATGGTAGACAGACTAGCAAAGGTGCAACTTCAATAACTGTTGTTAAACACTAGATTTTTTTTTTACTACATTTACTTTCCTTCTTAAATACAATCCCCAAACTTATTAGAAGTTCAGTTAATACCATTAACTTTCTAACAATTTTCCCAATAGATTAATAAATGCAAGAGACTTATTAAAGAAGGTAAAAACGTAGAAGAAACTGAAGTACTGTAGACTGAAGGAGTATTGAAGTATAGAAAAAGTATAAGGTAGCAGACATTCTGAGACCAGGAATACATAACTACTATTTTTCCTAGTCTGCATATGATCATCCTCTGGAAAAAATCCCCCTCCCCCCAAAAGTGATAAGTTGATTTCTAATACAAACAAATTTTCATTACCCTGGTTATATCCATCAGCTCAGCATCAAGCTGGGAGATGGCTTCTTGCACTGAGGAATGATGGGAATACTGCCGTTGTAATGTTTCTTGTATTTGAAGCTGAATTCTTGCAACCTTGTTTAAAAAGAAAAATATAATATTTCAAACCCGGATTAATTTAAGTTTACAAGTACACCCAGGGTTAATTTTACCTTATTTAAATGTAGAAATGTTACTTATACCTCAGAGTCTCCTATCAACTCCATAACTTTGGCACATCAGGAAGAAAACACAGAAAACTATTTCTACAGAATTGGTAATAAAAACGTCATACACCAGTAAGTCAAAGTGAAGTAATGCATTCATGGTGTAGCTTAGATTAAGAGTTTCCTTACATCCATTTTCTCTTCTAATTCATGTAGGAATTCACCATCTGCAGCTACACAGGACATAGCAGTGGAACTTTTGGCACTCAGAATGGCACGTGCAATGTATTCAAGACGCTGCCGAAGTGAAATTTCTGTGCTGCAAAACAAATATTCAAAATATTAGTTTATTTCCAACCTCCCACCCCCGTTACCTCAATATATGCAATAGATCTCACATAATCCATACCTATGCAGGTCTGCCAACTTAGCCAAGATTCTGGCTGCATTATTAAAATTTCTGTTCTTTTCAAAGTATCTCCACAGTAAATCCATGTAACGGACTTTGTTTTGGTCAAGTTTGGCCATCCGCACAAGGTAGGGCTCCAAAAAGGGGGCAGTAACCTGCACAAGTTGTAAAGATAATATTTATTCTTGCTCTCTCCTCTTTCTTAAGCATCAGCATTATTACAATTAACTCTTCCAGTTCAGTGGAACCTTCTGACAAATTAATTAATTGTAAAGTTATGAGCTCACCTGTAATAATTTGTCTGTCAAGTCAACTTGTATCAACCAGTTGTAAAGTGTAGTACTGAAGACTTCATCTGTGGAACGCTGAGCCAGCTTTAGCATTTGTTCAAACTAAGGGAAGAAAATGCCAAGGCTGTTATTCCAGAAGTAGTTAATTACATCATGCACTGGATAATGTATACGACAATACTTAAGTTCACATTATTTGCATGTCACCATTTCTATGAACACTTGGTATATAACACTGCCAATTCATGGCAAAGCTGGATTTCTATCTACTTTGCTAAATTAGTCTGAGTTTTTTTTTTTTTAAATAATAAATTCTACACCCGTTCAAATAACACTTTTTTTTTATGGAGGGCAGTAATAATTTTGAGTTTCTTACGTGGTGCCCTGCTTCTTCATTGCTTAGCATATTGGGATCAGATGACAGCACTGGAGGACCTGGCTTTTTGGGTACGCTGGGAGACTGAGGAGCAGCTTTACTCTGATTCACTAACTCTTGAAGGGTGTCAGTGATACACTTGTAGCTGTTCAATCTGTGAACAGAGCAAAAGAAAATAAAAGCCCTGAAATTACCACTGCAATTATCTATAAAATACTCCTCTCAAATATTATTATTTTATGCCTTTCCAAACGCAATTTCTGAAATTTCGAAAGGTCACAAATTATTGTGTAGCTAGTTGCTGCAATCTAGTTTGTTCTCAACTGTCTCAAACACTTATTTCTGTAATGTTCAGATCACAGCATTTTCTGCATCTATTACTTTACCCTCTATTCCAAATTAATGGTACCATATTAACAGTAATTAAGAAGAGCATGCTGGGCAAACCATATGTATCATGTCTCACATTATAAAAGATTTGTTTGTCATTACCCTGCATACCTTCCCCAAGGTACTTTTTCAACCAATTGGAAAAAAAGCACCCCATATAATGGCAGTAAAGTATCCTGAATACTTGCCTCTCTTGAAAAGCTTGAAGTCCAACAATATCCTCTTCTGGTTCTCCATTTCTATAGAAATGAAGGCCAAGACCTTGGGGATCTTTCTTCTCAGCAGCTGTGAGAGAAAGCTCCACTACTCCCTCATAGAAACGCACTAGGGAAAACAGAAAAAAAACCCACCAATATCACCACTAGCTATGAAACCTATGACAAAATGGTGACATCAAACACTTCCCATTTTAGCAAGCCAGAAAAAATAAACCCTATTCACTTGAGTCTGTATCATGTAAAAGTTTACACCTGTACCTAACCTGTGGGATTCTGTGCAAGTTTGAAGTTACGTATTTGTAGAGGCTAAAATCTTGACTGTTACAGTACTTCTATTCATATCTAAATCATGTACTAGCTTCTTACACACAGGATTCTGAACCATCTCTCAAACAGCATATTTGGTATGAAACCTTATCTGCAAAATAGTCATTTACACACACACACACATCCCACTTACATGTGGCCCAACAATTTTTCAAAAAATATTTTCACCACATATATGTGAAATAAAAAAATGGGACAGTGCAATATGAAGTAAGTGGAAGAAAGTATTTTCATAGAGAAGTGTTTTTCTGGTTGGTTGGTGAAATCTAGAAAGGCTTTAAACACAGTTAATAAATACTAATTGCAAGTGTTATTAAAAACTGTTTATGGTGAAACACTATAAAATGAGTTGAAGGTTGGCAAACAAATCAAACAAAAAATAAGATGACCCAAAAGGATACTACAGATTGTATTTGCCAGAACATGACCAGTGATTTCCTCTTACCTTGCCTATACTGTGCACAAACATTAGCAAGGTCTACTTGATTGCTGATTTTCTGGTACTCTTTCAGTGACTCTCTTAGCATCTTCTCTTTCTCCATTCTGCTTTGAGCCTGTCGAGAACGCTGAAGCAGTTCATTTGCCTAAAGTCAGGTAATGGGAAAATGGAAATTTTTCACAGGAAAAAAAACATAGATACTGTTAACAAGTCATTACCATAACAAACTTCAAAGCTGAAACAAGGGAAACTACATACTCTCAAAACCCACTCTATCTTCACTAAATTTCCAGCAGAAAAGACTGAAGAATAGCAGACTTAACCAAGTGGTTCCCCATTCTCCCCTCACCAGTTACTTTTTCAAATTTATCTGAAAAGCTTCTAAGACTGCAGTTCTTTAGCACAGTTATCTTCTGATAAAATTGAAAAGCTCAATATGAGCTGGCAGTGTGCACTCGCAAGCCATCCATATCCAGAGCTGCATCAAAAGGAGTATGACCAGTAGGTTGAAGGAGGTGATCCTGCCCCTCTGCTCTGGTGAGACCTACCTGCAGCACTGCATTCAGCTTTGGAGACAACACAAGAGGGATGTGGACCTGTTGGAGTGAGTCCACAAATATGCTCTGAGGAGTGGAGCTCCTCTCTTAAGAGGACAGGCTGAGAGTTGAGGTTGTTCAGCCTGAAGAGGAGAAGGCTCAGAGGAGACCTTACAGTAGCCTTCCAGTACCTGAAGAGGCCTATAAGAAAGCTGGAAAGGGACTTTTTACAAGGTCATATAGGGATAGGACAAGGGGGAATGGCTTCAATAAGGTGAAAGAGTGGAGATTTAGATCAGATTTTAGGAAGAAGTTCTTTACTGTAACGTGGTGAGACATTGGCACAAGGTTGCCCAGAGAAGTTATGGGAGAAGCTTCTGTCCCTGGAATTATTCAAGGTCAGGCTGGACAGAGCATTGAGCAAGCTGGTTGAGTGGAAGGTTATTCTGCTCATGGCAAGGGCTTAGAACAAGGTGATCTTTAAGGTTCCTTCCAACTGAAACAGTTCTGTGATTCTATAAAATTCCATGAGATCAGTAAACAGACAGAAAACAAGAGACTACGCTGAGGAAAGCCTGGACAACATCAGGATGACAGTTTTACTAGACATAACACTTGAGATAAAGACCCTATGAATACTACAAATAACTGCAAATGCTTCAAACCAGAGTTCACATAATTTTTAGCATTAAGCAGCTACAAGACACAAATATGTCCACAACCTGCCTTCCTTAGTTCTTGTGCTCCTGAAACTCCCTGAGCATAACTATTTACTAGCTCCCCAAGTCACCTCATTTGAACATGTTCTAAAGTAGTGGTTTGGTGCTGTCAAATCTGGAAGCACACTTACCTTGGAACACACAGCATCATCAGTGCTATAAAGCAGAGGACAGATATCTTGCAAATGGGCAATGACGCCATCCACAGCAGCATTGTCCCTGATGTAACAGTTTACAAGAGAAGCAATCAGTGCTCCAGTCAACTCTCTGTCTCTAATTACCAAGTCTTTAAAAGCAGTAATCTTTAGGTGTTCTTGAAGTTCCTGAAAAGAGACAGAATTTCATTAGTTTACCAAAGCTTTTACTTTCTTCTGTTTAGAAATGTCACGTGGCAGAAAAATTATTTTCCAGTGAACAAAAACTCCAATGTGCATAGCACAATAAATTACTTAAATAAATTATTTAAAATGCACATTAAATAGCAAAAATGGAAATAATAAAGCAAGCCCTATCAGTGAAGACACTAGACTCTGGGATGCCAAAGGACAGCAAGAACTTCTCTCAGCAGACGCATCTTCCCTATATACCACTTTCAGTTATCTGTACAAAATAAATTAGCAGTCTGACCCTAGCAGTACCCTTTACTTCACAGGGCAGTCAGAATGCACACCCTATAAAATGAGTGTATCACAGATTTTAATAATCTGAGTACTGTCATAGGTGAAAATAAAGACAGATACATAAAAAGGAGGAATTCTAAGAGTTTGAAGTCTGTGCTCTTTATGGTCTTTTAATATTAAATTAAATTGATTTTCTTTTCTTATTAGGAATATTTGCTCACATAGAATTGCCAGTAGTGGCTGTGTAGTGTCTCTGGATGTTTACTAGAATCGAGAAGATATTATTAAAAAAATATTACAAAAACTCTGAAACTACTGGTGACAGAAGAAAGGACTGCATGGTACTGTGCTGCCAGCTGGGCTTAAACCATGACACCTGCTCCAGGTGACCTTGCTTTGAGCAGAGGGGGACAGATAATCTCCAGAGGTCCCTTCCAGCCTCAGCTGTTACGTGATACATTCTAGACCCTTACTTAACAAAAGTGCAAGGGTTTCAGACTTTACAGTCATATTGCTCTCCACTGTTAAACCTTTACCAACAATAAGGGGAAAGTGAATTCCTCTCTGCTGACAACATTGGTCTGTAAATTTCAGCACCATTTGCATATTGTGCTTAAGGTAACAACACAGTGATTATAAAACCATACTTCATTATTAACTGTCAACAAAATTAAAATCTATTGTGACACTTCAAAATTGGGTGACGAGGTCAATACTTCAAGACAGTCTCTTAAAAATAAACATAACCCAAGTAAAAATCTGTATGTATTTTTAAATTAATTACATATTTCGCAGTGAATTAAAGTAATACTTCTTTGGGAATATTTAGGTATCAGAAGAAAGATGTCATATATAAACAAAGTAAAATCGTGTGATTCAGCTCGTACCTTCTGAAGCTCACCTACTACAACACTGAATTGGTGCTCACAGAGCAACTTCCATAAAGCCAATGCCTGGCAGGTTTTGCGAACAAGCTGCTGGATGCCTTGAAGTGAGGTCTTCTCAGTTAGCTGTGCCTCAGCTGGAAAAACAAAGAGATTCCCGTAAGTAACCATTTTATGAATTTTAAAGTAGCATGGAAATTTTTGAGATTTTACAATAACAATCTTCTTAAATTTCCCTTCCCCCCCCCCTCCTGTTCTTGATTAATGCTGTTTAACTCTCTCTGGAGGAAAGCACAATATTAAAATTTCCTCAAGGCACACAGTATCTGCTAACACTTAAGTGTAGCAAGATGTTTTATATTCACTGACAGAATAATATGGGCACACTTATTACCTGAGTGAACCAGAATTGCAATAATTCATGTATTTACTTTTGAGTGCTTAAGGTTCAGAAATAAGGCAGCAATGATTATATGTTGTCATTTAGCATTCCAAAAGGGCTTATGGCCTTTGGAATACATAAAAAAAGGGGGGAAAAAATAAACATCTACCAAATTCTACATAATGACTGATTACTTAACCCTTACCCCTGCCAAAAAAAAAAAACAAAACCCAAACCAAAAAAACTTCTTACTATTGAAAGTGAGCATTACATTGATTAATGTCAAATTTGTATTGAAAAAAATGTATTTTTACTCAGAGATTTTAACAAGAAGGGTGAGAAAATCAACAACCAAATGCATCATTCCCTCATACTTTCTGTTCAGAAGTAATTGCATACCATGGTATTTCCTCTGGAGTTCTTGCTGGACTTGCTGAGAACTTCCACCATCAGGCCGCATAAAACCCAAGAACCTCTGCTGTAGATCAGCTGGTGTGCCAAAACTGCAGTTCAAATAAAAAGATGTTAATATGATTAGAAATACTGAATATTTCAAAAGCTAAGTCTAACAAGTCATTTTTAGCATCTGAATACTTGAAGCTGGAGACCATACATACACTTTCAATTCAACACAGACACTCATGGTATATTTTTTCAGGAGCTGAATATGAAATATTGCTGCTAAACATAGCACAATTAATAATACCTTGGGTTTCCAAGGGCTCCTACTGTAGCAAACTGAGAATTTCTATCCAGAAATTCTTGTAAACCTTTTAGTTCCTGTAGTACACATTCGAGCACATGGGATGGAACACTGCTTTCTACCTGCAAAAGAAAACAGACTTCTTTACAGAAACTGTAGTTTCCAAACATTTACCATTTTAAGCTGAAGTCACTAAAAATACAAACACAGAGAGGTTACAACAAATAACCAGAATAATAGTAACGCTGCCACTAGAGCACAACATTGTTATACCACAGTCACTAAAGTGAGGGGATACAGGTGAAGATACACAGGATTCAACATGCCACCTTCTTTGCCCTTCTGATACCTAAACTGTGTTCTACTATATCAAACTCTGAACTGAAACAATGACTAATGAGCACTGCAGTGTATGACACTCAACATCTTCCAGAGTCTCCCAGTTAACTTATAACTAGAGGAGGAAAGCTCATGTAGTAGTTAATTTGCATTGATGCAATTACTCAGACAGGAAAGATGTTGTTTTGACATGGACAAAAAGGGAAGCACTAAGAGGTTACGTCAGGGAGATGCTGGACATCTTTTTAATACTGTCACATAACTGCAATGCTTCCCTAACACATTAATTTTGAGGCTTTGTCTGGAGGGGGAAGCAGAAATGAACATGAAGAAGACTGGCCATTGCCAATTAACAACAAAGATTACAGACAGGCTTCCTAAAAAGTAAAATTTAAAATAGTAGCTTAAAAATATTTAAAACCTAAAATTACTCCTCAGTTAAAAGCACAGAACTTTAGAAAACACTGAGATGACAATTTTTTTTTTTCTCATCAATCTGTAGTTGGGAGCATAAGTATAACAGGGCTTCAGATAAGGAATTTTTAAAAATACAAGATTATCTTTTACATACTGCAACAACTTCCCGATTGCCACTTTTGAAAACTCTCTCCACAACTATACTGCCATCCCAAATATTTCTGCAACACAAAAAAACAGTACTCTGTTAATGATGTGTTAAATGCCAATTAATTTAAATATTGTATAACTTCTTAAGAAACTGTAATTTTTTTTTACTCCAAGGTATAAAATGAGGATTTAATTTGAATGACAACTAAACAATCAAAAAAGTTATCATTATACATTTCTGAATAATACAGATAATGATAATTGAAAAAGTTTCAAATTTTAAAGCTTTAATCATACTTTAAATATAGACTGGTATTATTCTCTGGACATAATAGTGTAGGCGAGCAAATGTCATAATAACCCAACCAGCATGCAAAAAGATGACTAACATATGAAGAGCTCTCACCCTATAATCCTTGCAAAGTATATGCAGATGCCGTTATGCCTTCCAGAAAATACTATCTCAGGGCCCATCATTCCAGCACCAGGGTGAGACATAGAATTCCCAGAAGGATATATGGGAGTTGACATATTACGAGGTTGTAAACCTAGGGTAAAAGCAGGATATATCAGTCATAAGAATGCAAATAAAAAAAAAGCTAGGGGAAAAAAAAAGAAAAGAAAGAATTTTTTTTCTTCATTTGGCCAGCAAAGAAGGTGTTACCTTGCCCAGGTGTCAGAAAGCCAAGATTAGGACCTGGAGTATCAACAGACAAGGAGGAACCTAAAAGGAGAAAGAAGTAAAGGTAAGTTTGTTTAAAATAACCAATCAAAACTGAACCAAAGTATAACCCATGAAATACCTGTGCAAGAGAAGCAAAAGTGTTAAATCACATAGTTTAAAGTTAGAACTATTCCAACAGGGTTTTCTTACAGTAAAGTACCAGACTGCACTCACTTTGTCAACCCAATGCTCCATAAGTGAACCAAATGGGTATGCTTCCTCCAAGAGCAGTTATTAAAGCATTGTTTTTTATTCTCCCAGCATTCATATTTTATTTATTGCATACCATCTGTTTCCTGCAGTCAGTACAGTACTGTTCATATACTACTTCTTGTTCAGTACATTCTGACTGTTCCCATTCCTGATATGGGCACCTATTCTCAGATCACTCACTTTCAGGCACTTAGATCTTTCCAAATAACATGAATTTTACCTTCAAAGCACTCAGCTCAAATAAACTGGTATTATTGTTCTTAATTGGGCAGTTGAACAAATACTACAGCAACACTGTTAACTTAGAATATTCAGTTTGAGACTGTCCACAGATTCAGCTGAAGTGAATACTCAACCCTTCTGTAAATAAAGTCTGAATACCTACCTTAAAACCCCAAAATATCAGGAACACACATGGTCATCTACAAAAACGTCTGTGTACTATCAGCACATAGGACGATACATGACAAAAGGGCAAAAAAAGTGTCTCTGGATGTCTGGCTTTCATCAAAGAATCTTGCCTTAGTCACTGCAGTTCTCTCAACCTGGCAACACACAGTTGCACAAAGGATAACAAAGTCCTTCCCTAAACAGTGCAAATGCATTCTCAGAGCACATTCTCCTGTGTGCGAGACAAACCATATACTTGCAGAAAAGCAGCATGCGAATGGACAGCTGGACTTTCAACAGTGAGAACAAAAGGGAGTCCAGTTAAAGGTGCCTGGCTTTTTAATGCTAATATTATTGTAATGTAGTATCACATGCGTAACTTCAAGGTGTTTTAATCACTTTCTGTCAGTGCTGTCTGACCCACCACACAGGACACCACAATATCCAAATCTTAATTTCTCGTAACTGTTCTCTACCCTTTGAGCAAACAGAGTAAGGCGTAGCAGAAGAATGGTGCCATCTTCCACATGGAGCTGACACTGAAGCAAAATGGAAAAATGTGGTTTGATACTTATTTTCAAAAGTCATGTACAACAGCAAATGCAAAAATATTCAAACATTTAGACTTGGGAAAAGTATATTTACTTATAAAAGGAGTTACCATGTTGATTACAGAGCATCTTATAACTTCCCTCAGGCATTACTTTCAGTCTCAGTCTGCTTCTAGCACCTGCGCTTTCCATAGGTGCTTGTCCTCTCCAAATCAGATTTCATTCACATTCTTATACCCTGCCTCAGCTCCTGCCCACATTACTATTGTTCTGCAATATCAGGCTTGAAAAGTGATGCCACTGATGCATTAAAAATAGCCACTCCTTCTGGTATTTTAATACTAGCTAAGAATTCTTAAAAAAAACAAAACAAAATACCAAACCCAACAAAAAAACCAAGCAAAACCGGGTCAACTGATTTTTTTCAGAACTCCATCCCAGGGCAGCATACCTTGCTCCAGAACTTAGGAATCTGGATATATGTCAAAAATTGATTGAAATAGAATTTCTTTGTATTCTAAGCAATCAAGCTTTTTCCCCAAGTCTGATGTGTAAAATGGAATGCTAACGTATCAGGTAAGAGTTAAGAGCTTGGAAATTAATGAGCTCCTAATTAAAAAAACAACAAAAAACCCCATTAAATTTAATAACTCAAAATTACAAGTTCCAAATTCATTATTTCTTTAAAAAAAACCCCAAACGTTAAGATCTGGAATTGAGCAAATCCCAAAGCAAAGTAGAAATTTAAGTGAACCTGAGTAATACAGAAAGGCCTCCACACCAGTTAGCATCAAATTCTGAGGAGAAAGAGCAGACCCTCTTCTCATCTACAGACATCTACATCACTGACAAGTCAAGCAGAAACCAAATGCTGAAGCTTTTACAGGAAGAAATCACTCTAAATGACTAACCCATTTCTTGACCAAAACTTTTGTTTTCTTGTCATAAGCAGTATGTGCAGAGGTATGACAATGACACTGTCAGAAGATACTCTGTTACAGCCACAGAACAATCTTTTTAAAGTCTGAACTATAGCATTGATGAATTGATCTCTGGCTGATGAAGTGCCTCTGGCAGCAACAAATGCATACCTTCTTCACATAATCAAACAGATTAAATGCAACATTCAGACATATTTTGAGAACACATCACCCTTTCACTGACTCCAAAAATGAGTCAAGAGAAGCTGAAAAAAGCCATGTAGTTAATTAGACAATGAGTGGAAAATTAAGGACTATTTCAGACAGTAAATACACAGGTACTTGTGAGGGTACAAAATACAACATACCTAAGGAGGAAAAAAACCCCTGTCCAAACCATGAAATGGTTGCTACTTACTCATAGGAACAGGAGAACCAGGAATAGGTGAGATGTTGCTTGGAGCTGATGAAAATCTCATTTGTGCTTCTCCACCATACCTAAAGTTTATGTGAAGAGACAAAAATTTCTCACACTTCATACAAAGTTCATTCAATTTTCATGTCTTTGAGGATTAGCAGCAGTTTTGATGGTCTTTTAAAATGGGGAATAAAAACCCATTAGTGTAACATTTCAGAAATATTCTGTGTGATATTGTTGTCAGAAGAATATAATTTTCATTCACCTCTCTCCAATAGTGCTACATGAGCACTTTGTAATATCTTTCCCGGCTAACACTCATCTTTCTACAGTTACCCAAATTTTCCCTCAGATAACAAAGAGCAAATATTCACAGCCTACTGAGAATAGATGACTGGATATAACACTGGCACAAGTTCTGCAAAAGAACAAGCAAGCTTTTGCCAACACACTGTTCAAACTCTTGCACAACCATACAGTCAAAGCTGCACATTTTATCATCCCTCTCAACAGCTGTTTCTTACCAAAGCCCTCTTTTCCTCCAGACTACATGCCCTATGAGGACAGCCAAGATACCTACAATATACCAAGTTGTTTAAGGCAGCTAATTAAAATACATATGTCTGCATCATACCTAAGATATGCAGTACTTAATAGATTACAAATGAATCCTCCAGAGTGGAGGCCAGTATTTCTTTACTCAATCTGTAGTGAGTTGGTCTCATTAAAGATACTTCTATGCATTGCATTTCAAAGATCAGAGGTACTGTGAAGTATAGATAACTGCATTTCAAACAGATTAAACATTTTCAGTAGCCTCCTCTACATGTGGAATGCAAGCATCCAAGAGGAGCATTAAGCAGAAATTACAGGAAGCTTCCTTTGTTTATGAGCCCTAAGTTAGTGCAAAAACATATGCTACCAGCTTAGGAAGTTTATGCTTATTTTGAAACAGTGCTGTCTCAGGCAGTACGTTAAAAAGCTTGTACAATTACTTAGTGGGTACAATATTCAGAACAACCCCCAAAATTGAAACTTACCTGAAGAATGCTCGAGTGGCCCAGGCAGATACTTCTCTGTCACAGGCAGCATTAGAACATGCCAAGATAAGGCAAGTGGCACAGGCCTGATCTTCCTAGAGCATATGATATTACTAGTGTAACAGCTTTCATCAAGTTGGTAAGAAATATATAGGAGTTATACTGCTCAATAACTAAACAGTAAATACTTTTTGCATAATTTTACTTAGAAGGCAAGGAAATCAGTTCTTCCCAATTAATATAGGCAGGAAGAAAATTACAGTCAAGCATCCCATTGTAGCAGGTAAGTTTCAGTTATGCAGTTTTTCCAAACTCAGTATGCCTACAGGTACGAAACATTCCCCATGCCTGTCAACTAAGTATGACTGAGACTCATGCATTTTCTACATCAACATATATTAAGAAAACAGCTATACAAATAATGGTTTGCGTATTCTAATGGCATGTTAAAATATCACCAAGTATATCCTGTCAAAGTACAGGACAGGAGATTACAGTGAACATTCACTACAGATACTACCCAGTAGTACTCAAAAGTATAATCCATGCCAGCTTCCTTCCTGCTTGTTTATTATTTGCCATAAACAAAACCAACCAACCAACCAACCAAAACCAGACCAATACTACACATCTTACTAGACTTCAAAATGTAAAAACATCTTGCAGTGGCAGGAAGTTAGCCTTTTTAGAAACATTTCCTCCCCTACTCTTAGATGTATGATTTTCTGAAACCAAGAACTACATTATACTTCTGCACACAAGACAGAAATTTTAGGAAAAATGAATCAGACTTCCATTTTTAGCTACCATAAAATGAGAAGTTATTATACAATCTTATGGAGACAATACAGGAGAAAAAATTGATGCTTTAACCAATGAATGAAATGTTAACTAGATGTTTATAGCAACAAAAAAAAATGCTAAATAAAGTGATTAAATTTACATAGATTTACCTGATGCAACTTGAAAAATCTTTCAATCTCTTCTCCATCTCCACCTATATTGCTAACAAGCAGATGGCGCAGCTGATCTACAGGTCTGAGCTTATGAAACATAAAGCTCCCCTAAAAGTAACGCAGAATAAGTCAGAATGAATCTGTCTTTGGCCATCCCAACATCTGCCACCCACACTGCTTATCTTTAGCATTCAGAATTTTCTTTCCTAGCAGATCAAAGTATAACATGAGTGGTGCTTAAAGCCCAGTTCCCATTTGCATGCAGAAAATTCTCTAATGAGTCTAGGAAAGGCTGGAAAAACTCTGCAAAGGTTATGAACTTCCATAAATGGGATTAATTTTGAGATTCTTAGCCTAACAAGAAGCATATAGGAAGCCTAACATGTAACATATAGGAAGTATATACACGACATCAAAGCTGTATGTATCTTCCAAATCCTCAAAGCTGTTTGAAAAATATGCTTGCAAAATTAAGGATCAAAGTCATGGCAAGACTCCAGACTCAATCAACTTGCCTGCATCCATATTAGATACTGTAGAAGGTCCAATCAGCGCCTTTAACAAAACAGCTGCCTTTAAAAAAAGGCAGATTTAAG
>JBAFWW010018399.1:19501-29531 GCA_036873685.1 Agapornis canus
CCTTTAAAAAAAGGCAGATTTAAGTCTAGAAATTACAAGACATTAATGATTAAACTTCTTTTTTTTTTTTTTTTTAATTTGCCTATCAGTTAAGATACTTAAATGACCTAAAATATTGCTCAATGTAATCAGAAAAGAGAATTAGGCAAGTTAATGTCTTTTTTCTTATTCTATAACAAAGGCAAAAATTATTTACTGAAATTCCAGTTGCCAACAGTATTACTAAAGATATCTTTTCTGGGTAGCCAAATGTCTTCATGTAATCAGACTTCATATAATCCAGGGTAATACCATGGTTGTAAGAACTTCTCAGATGATCTGTACTGCAACAGTCTCTGGAGACCAGTAAAACCTATTGATACACTGCACCAAGGGAGCTGGCCCAAAAGCTTTGAATAAATTTAAGTAGAATCATGGAACGGCTAGGGTTGGAAAGGATCTTATGCTTAGTTCCAACTGGTTTCAGCAGTCTTCTTCCTTAATTATTCTTATGTTCAGAATATAATCCTTAAACCATATTCAAAATGGATAACCATTTACAGGTGTAGGTTAGACTTCCAACTTTGTATTTCTTCTACTGATTTTCTATATTAAAAAATTAATACTCACCTGAGCTGAAAGCAGAACAAACTTTTTAGATGGCAGCATGTGTTGCTGCACAACTACAGGTGAATCAGTTATTGGAATAATGTCTTTATTTAGTGGTGTTACAATCTTCTGAGCTTTAAATTCATCAATAGCAGAAAGAGCCCAAGAATGTCCATCAATACGGGTGGTCATCTGAACAACAGGTAGATATTATCAAAATTTTGGTAGCAGACATGGCATGGATTTTGTCCATCCATGATGATATTTTACTATTTACATTTGAATACACACAAAATAGAAACTACTCTTGACATGAGAAAACCCAAAGAAAATAAACAAATGCCTTGGTAAAGAGAGCGGTAAGCTTTTGTAGGGAAGGGATCTGGACTAATTATAAAACTCTTTTGTAAGTTTCCCATAACAGCTGATAAAAACCTGACCTTGAAACTCAACTTGCACATTCTCCCCATTGTCACTGCTCCTCCCATAATACTATTTTTGACATTACTCCTTTACTTCAGCACAAGACTTCAAGCTTCCTTCAGAGCTGCAGTATATGAAATGTTCTCCATGAACTGATGTATAGGACAACTACCCAGCTTCAGCCACCTCTTACAAACCTACTCATGTAACAATTAGGAAAAACAAAAGGGGGGAGGGGGGTAGGAATAAATAAATAAATTTAAAAAACAAAACAAAACCCAAAAATATCTGCCTGAAATCTAACAAAGATGTAGCATATTAGTTTAAATAAAGAAGCCCAAAGTCTCTACTGCCTACATTGTAAACAATTTGTGCCAAATTTTATAATGAGCAAACACCACTAAGAACTGTGAACCACGTGTTCCTGTGCTTGAGCAAAATATGCAGCATATTACAGACAACAGCACTTTCAAATACATTAATCAGAAGTTTTAGAAGTCAAGGCAATTACTTTTGATACACAGCTTGCATCAAGCTAGAAAGTACGGCTGAACTAGGAATTGCTATTAAGATACCCGTTACCATTTACTGACAAAACTGCCTTTTTTTTCTTTGCAGTGTATTAATTAGTAGCTTTGTAAATGTTTCCAAACTCTTCATGAAAGTTCTCGATGAAATACCCATTTCATGCAGATAGAATTATTCAAGTATCTGTTATAAGAAAGAAAAATAATAGTATCTAGATTCCATCAAAACTGTACAATATTTCGCTTTAGTACCTGTGTTTCCATCATTGGCTTTTGAAAAGGGAAAGAATCATGATTAATACACCACAGGATGTCATTATCTTCATTTTCTGAAGCTGCCATCAGAAGGACCCCTAGCAAAAAGTGCAATATTAAGCTTGCATTAGAAGCAGTAATCATGCATTAGATCCAAATTCATTCATTCATTCTTCATGTAGTAGAAATCAATCTTGAAGTCCTAATGATACAATGTTCTCTCCTGAGTCTGTATGTCAAAGGGTTCTCAAGAAAGTCACTTTTAACATCACTTACCATCTACTGTAACAGTTATAAGCAAAAATGAGGCTATAATAGGTGGACTATGACTCAAAAATGAGATGTTTGAACTGATGATGGAGGAAAAAATATCTGGAAATTACTTAAAGGATAAAATCACTACATATGACTAAAAGGGTCAGCAACACAGAGACACAAAACCCCCTCCCATTTCTGCAGCACTCTTTAAAAAACAGCTTATAATCAGAAGTGACTTAAAAGTGGAACCATCTAACAGCTGTTTGGCATCTTATATGGTAACAGTGGTGAAATGAGCTAAGAAATAACCAGCAAATGCTAAACTCAGCATGAAAGGCACTAAGTAGTTAAGAAGCCTATTCTATTCCCTGCTTTCAAGAACTAATCACACATGGCTAGGACATGTAGTCTAATTTTGAACACATTAAGCCTACTTTAGGGGGAGATTAGAAGAAAAAAAGTTTGAATAACACATGAAGAGTACTTTGCATGACAACTTTCCACTTCAAAAAATCTGCCATTAATGCAAAGTCAGTGTGATAATGACTGTGACATACACACAGAGAAAAGTCACCTGAGCTGTGCTCCACTACTTACCTTTGCTATAAAGAGCTCTGTGAACCTTTGAGGGCTTCTCCACGTTAGAAGAAGCTGAAAATCCAGGTGGCAAACGGATGTGAACTAAGGTTAACATGGAGGGACGAGCTGTTGGATGTTTAAATTGTGAAGTACTGAAGTACAGTCGCACGCCTGAGCAAAAGCAAAACAGGTCACAATTTTGCTAAACCATGCAAATGCCATTTATCAAGTTTAAAAGGTGGGTAATTAGCATTTTTTTCTTACCTGCATGTGTGACTGCTAGTAGTTGACAGTCTATGGATTCAGAATTTTCAATTGCTGCTATTTGAACAATAGGCTTAAATACAGAACGATCTATTGTTCTAAAAAAACAAAACAAATCACAAAAAAAAGATATACTCTCCATGAAAAAAAATAAGCAAACAAAAGTCTTCAAAAATACGGCATGAAACTATTGGCCTTAAAGAGAACCTCCGACCTTACAACTGTCATAAACATACCTGGCAATGCTCCCAGCGGCAGACACGATAGCATTTTGTGAAAGAGAAGTAACCCTGGTCATTCCTTCACCATCTTGTCCCAAATCATAAACCTGCAATTCAATAATACAGCTTAGTGATTTACAGGTGAATTAATTAATACAGCCTCACCAATCAAACAGCAATTCAAACTTTACTTTTACTTTATCCATTTTTACTTTACTATAAAATTGAGGGTAAGACCAAAAGGCCACTCCTTCCTCAGAAGGAAGTATTTTAGGTCTTCAGCACACACTTTTTACAGAAAGATAAACTGGATTATTATCCTGACATACCTACATGGAATTCCAAACTATTGAGGAAAACTTTTCAGTTACATTCACATTATTAACACAGCCAACACTCATTAGAGGGCGGCACGTACCTGCAGCACTCCTTTTTCTGAGCGGGTGTATAAGATATTTCGCGAGTTGTCAATGGCGATTTGAACTACAGGATCTGGCGAAGGGGCAGAAAAAGGGGAGAACCAGCAAATCAACACAGAATTTGGTGAAAACACGTTTAAGACAGAATATAAAATAATTAATCATAAGTTAACAAAAACTTCAGAAGCCACACACAGGACTTTCACCAGAAGTTATTTAAAACACAATCAATTTCACAAATCATTAGCAAACTAAAAAAAAAAATAAAAGAAAAAAAAAACAAGCAAAAAAAATTTATATTTTCGCATTAATTTTTTACTGAACAGTGAAACAGAATAAAATCATTACTTCTGGATTCCACAGTTTGCAGTGATCCCACTAAGCACATACTAGTTTTGTACTAGAGAACACTAACTTTAGTTACAAATGTTAAACTTTCCAGGCTTTTGTATCTATATCTGGATCTAGACACACAGGTGACCTGATTTTTATAACCATCAACCACTGCAAGTGTCACCAACAGTAACTTAAATGCTTTGAATGAGGAAACAATTCAGTCTTACTTTGTGGTAGTATTATTTTAAAAGGTTACATAGAATTATTAGCTATGTCTTTAGTATCAGTACTTACCATCCTCTGAGAATGTGAACTGTAGCAATGAAGGAATAAGGAAAGACAGTGTACTCTTTGAATGATTAATTTTTCTACAGCGTTGGCTAAACCAGCCTGCTTCAGCCTACAATTTAAAACAAATATTGTGTTGAAAGAAAAACAAAAAAACACACACACAACCTCCCCTCCAAAAACCCCAGTAGTTATATTAATGTAAGTTACTAACAGGACAAGTATGAAAGCAAGCGAAAATCTAACTACACACCATTGACTTAACTGAAAAAGTATGTACTATTCAAGTGAAAGAATTAGGTGATCATTAAAGGTGACCATGAAAAGGAAAATTTTAAATGAAAACAGGTGGAGGATGTCACAGTTTTATTTTTGAAGTTGACCAAAGCTACATTGCTGTTCGTCATGTAATCACTACTCCTCCAAAGAAAATGCATCTACACTAAGTTGTCAGAAGTGTCATACAATCAAGCCATGCACAATTATGTAAGCAAAAAGATGGCAAACCTGACATGTTTGAGAACTTTTAGTGCCTAGATGCTACAAACATAAAATAATGAAAAATATAGTCACCTGATATGCTACTTCATATAAGCAGCCATCTTTTCCAGCCAAAAATATACGTCCGTTATCACTGGATGTTATTGCCATAACGCAAGTATTGTCAGTTGGGAGTGAATAGAGAGGATCTGGTAGCAGCTGCATTCCACCAGACATACTGTCATTCAGCGATCCAGCACCTTTAATAAATAAATAAATCCTCTTTAAGATTCTAAGTTGCTGTAATAAATGTTATGGGTCTGTGATAAGAAGCATTTCAGAAAGCAGAAAAGAGTAATTTTCAGAAATACTCAACATGCTCTGGAATTGGTGTTCTCCAAAGTGAAATGCAGAGTAACAAATCTGGTTTAAAAAAAAAAAAAAAAAAAAAAAAAAAAAAACAAAAAAATACAGCAAATTCTCTTTATAAGTTTCCAAATAAGAAAATGCAATGTTTTTAATTTGTATACATTGTCATTTCCTCTAAATCACAAGTCCACACAACAGATTTCTACTTCTTTTGTCTTTCACATCAAGATAGCATAAAAATAGAGCAAAAGATTGTAATCTTCTTACTTTCTTCAAACAATTCTGTACTTTCTCTATTAATATATGTGGCATAAAAAAAAAGTCTTATCAGGTTTTCAGTTCTGTGGTTGGAATACAGATGCCAACCAGCTTAATGAACTGCATTCACCAGCTCAAAGATTCATGCTCCATCACTTCTCTGCTTTCCAACATGCTGTTCAATTAACAGGAGTACCTGTTTTTAAAAGCTCTTTTTACAGTAAACAGGTGAATAATGCAATTCAATGCTCCTATGGGAGTCCAAGTTTCAGCAAGTACATGTCCCATAAAAGCTACTTCCCCCTGTCCATAATACAATTTAAAAATTAGCAAGACGCTTAACACATGGTCACTTTTTTTTTTTTAATTATTATTTTAAAATGGTAAATAAAAAAAAATAAAAAAATAAAAAAATCATGTATATTTGTTAATGCACAACTGCATTGATAGTTGAGATGGGAAGATAACAGGAAGAGAGAATTACCTCCTTGTATATTAGCACAACTGAGCCCTAAAATCACAATATCCACAGGGGTAGCCAGGACAAGTAAGTGTCGTACATGTGGCTGGAAGATACCTAAAAAAGAGAAAACAAAATATTGTTTTGCAGTCAGCCTTTCAGATCAGATGTCATATCCAATGTGTCCATAAGAAAGACACACAGACTCATTAGAGAAAATAGATCATATTCAAGACAGAATGATCTGTGAAACTCTAGAATCAGGAAGGAGTTTCAGTCATTGTTCAGCTTCCAGCTCATGAAATAAAGGATCTTTAAAATTACATTTTTCTAATAAACATACTTCTTTTAAACTCAGTCCTATTGTCAATTCAGCTGTGACTTCAATGTTATCAGGGCATTAGCTACAAAAAGAACTGGAAGACCTAGAAACCAGGATCTCATGGAAATTACCACATGAATGTGTAAATTTATAAACAACACAATATTAGAGTATGATGTGGAAAAATTTGCAAGTTATCAGCATAAATGATTGATAAACTATGTATTATTTTTGGCTTGTAATTAATTTCATGTTTTTAAACCCAAAACAAACCCATGTACCATGTGTTTACATATATACACACAAAATATTATTTTTGACTTGTAATGAATTTCATGTTGTTAAACCCAAAACAAACCCATGTATCATGTGTTTACGTATATACGCACACACCAGATTTTTACATATTTATATGTATATATTTGAAGCATATATAGAAGGCTCAGTAACTGCCTAATTCTTGTCACTGCCATGTACTTCTTACCTCCCTTTGGCTTTACAAGACCCACTGCAAGAATAGTTTCACTAAGTCCATCAAAATAAGCCAGATCTCCCCTGTCAACAAACAAGAAAAGCAAACTAACCAACTTGCATAAAACTTGTTGTACAGTATCACATAAAGTAAATTAAATCAGATTCTGTATATTTCAACAATAATTACTTTTAACTCTCTGAAACCATCTACATCTTTTGGCTTGAGTGAAAGGTCTAGCAGAATAGAATGAAAGAGAAGTTTTGCAACAAAACCATACAGGCAATCATTTGAGCTGCTTGGAGTACCTACAGGTGAGTGTCAAACCTGATGCCCAGCTGCATTGTTTTGGATTTTTTTATTTTGTTAATTCATACTCTGAATTACATAGTGCTTCATCTGCAATATGGATTCACATCAAGACAGAGAAACTTACAAGATTCTCCCCCACTAAAATTACAAAATTGAGAATTCCTAACCTACTTCCCAGCACCTTTTGAGTAACAGCATGCAGAGTTGTTTTATTTGAAGAACGTATTTAATACACTGTGACACAATGTAGATGTATGAATAGGAGCTATGTGAGCCACAATCTGAACTTTAATGATGAAATGCAACAATATGTAGGAAGCAATTTTTACTAAAAGAATTCTTACTACATAGGCAAAGAAAGAAGAAAACCTGCAAATTACAAACATATCACTGCCATTTGAAAACACAATCAATTTATTTTTAGTTTTATACATCTTTAAAATAAGCTAGGCAGGAGAGCTTCAATCACAATACTTCTAAGTACTACTGCTGTATTACTTACCATTGTGGAAATTATCAGCAACTGTACATGCATCAGAATACATGTTAAATCTACTTAGAAAATTTAGGCAATTAGTGTAATTTTTTTCTACCTTTTTTTTTTTTTTTTTAACAAAAAAAATAAAAAGAAAAAATAAAAAAATACTTTTTGGGCTGGCTTTCCTTAATCTAAAAAAAATCCCTTTTTTTCCCCTCAAGACAATTCAGCAGCAATATTACTGACTCTTAAAAAATCCTTAAACCCTTCCTATTTAAAACTTTTAGTAAAACCTGAAAGAAATCAAGATGAGGTAAACTGACTGCCACACCTCTGAGCTACCAGTAAACAATCTCTCCTTACTGCAGTTACTGCAGTTACTTAATTTCATGATAATACCAATAATACCATATGCCGCCAAGAATGAGTTCTTTACATACCCATCTTCATAGTTCCACATAAAGATGTCACTGTCAATAGTCAGCCAAGCTCTACTAATTTCTGGAAATACTCCCATCATGCAATTGCACTGCATATCTGAAGTTCAGCAGATGTAAGGACTAAGTGCATTTTGGCTAGCAAAGGCAAAATCCCCTTTGGAGCATTTAGAAAATAATATTTGAAAATATTATTAGAATATAGTATTACTTTATATAGTAATCATATTACTTTATATAGTAATACTATATTCTAATAATATTGTATTACTTTATATACAGTATATACAGAATATACAGAATACAGAAATAGTATTGCTTTATATACAGTAGTACACAAATTGTTTACCATAAACATTAGAAGTTCTTCATATAAAACTATTTCCACCAGCAACTCTATGAAAATGGAACTTGTTACCAAGTATTGTTAAGAAGTACTTGTTAAGAAGTATTAAAAAGGGAAAGTGAACAGTATCAAAGTTCATTATTGGACTCTGACAGAAATACTGTGAAAGAAAACTCTGGGAAAAGTTTGATTCTAGCATTAATCACTTAGGCAATCTAAAACATTCTTTTTCATAAGGATACGTCCAAACTGCTCCACTAGCTCTGGGGGAAGCGGGACTCTGCGGACTGCGCTGATTTCTGGAAGATTAGGTATCGACAGCAAACCTGGTCCTTGCAAAGGATAATCCATATCTGACATACCAGAAACGGTAGGGCTACCTGCAAGTAATAACAATAAAAAAGATCAAGTTTCTTACAGAGAATAAAAAATTTCTCTTCCCTCCCTGTCTCCCCCTCAAAAAAATTATATTCTCTATCTTAACCTAATTGCTCCTCAATCTGTGAAATCCAAATTAAGACTAATCATATTTCCCAATTTACTCCAGGTAAATAGGACAGGCCTTCAGACTATTATTAAAAAAAAAAAAAAAAAAAAAAAAAAAAAAAAAGATAAATAAAAAAGAAGAGAAAAGCCGTCATCTGAAAAGACTTTAAGCATAAATACCACTATTCACAAGATATGTGTGAACCAAGGTAGGAGCAGGGCCCTCAACAATAAACCTGTATCACAAATCAGACACGAGCAAACAGATTTGCAAACTCTTACAGTAACTCATTTGGATCCCAGCCTACTCTTTACCCCCTTTTTACTGTGAATCATAGAATTATAAAATGGTTAGGGTTAGAAAGGACTTTCAAGATGATCTAGTTGCAACCCCCCTGCCATGGCAGGGATGCCTCAAATTAAACTATGTTGCCCAAGGCATTCATATGGCCAGACATTAAATATGCGTATCAACAAGGCAAATTCCTTCAGCTAAGAGCTGATCTGTACTCCCAGTACAATTTAAAATACCCATATACACCCATTATTTTATTTTATGTGTATCCATGAGGCTGCTAGGTCAGTTACTCTTTGACCGTTCACATTCACATTGTATCATAACTGAAAACAGATACTGTTTGTTGCAACCTGGCATTCCTACATCTGTATTCATTAGGTCACATACAGCTCTGGTAGCAGCTATTCACAGCCCACTTTGCCAGACGGTAGGCACCAATGAAGTAGGAAATACCGGCGTGCTTTAAGGAAAACAAAACCAATGTTTGAGAGATATACCTTACACTGTAACTACGCGTGACATACAGCTATAGAAAAATTAAAACCAGTTAAGGAGGCTTAAGAGTTTTTGAGGCTGCTTGTAACTTAAGGATGGTGCTGGGCATTCAGTGACCCTAAGCACATTCTGAATAGCCTTCAGAACAGACATAAAAGAAAATAAGGGCTATTTTATTCACTTTCTGGAGGAAATGGGACTGTGGAGCCAACCTAAACACACTGCTCCTACAACGCACGCCCTGCCACAGAGAGATCTCACACCCACCACTTCCACCTCGCACCAAAGCGCTCACTACACGCTCTCTCCCCTCCACCCTTTTAAGCCTCAGGAACCGCGGGCTCAGCCCTGACGCGCTCCCGGAGAACGCTGGGCCCGCGGCTGCTGGTCACGGCTTCTACCAGGGCAGTCGGCAGTCCCCCAGGGGACGGAGAGGTCCCGCGCGGCCGGCCGGGCAACGCCGTCCAAGGCCGCCCTAAAGGAGGTCTCGGCACGGCCCGGGACCCGAAGGAGGTTCAGGCGCCGAGTGGCGGAGGCAACGGGCAGCCGCACGCTCCTCACCAGGCGCCGGCACGGCCAGCAGCTCAGACAGGTCCGGGTAGCAGCGATCATCCTGGATCTGCCGATCGATGATGCGACCCGCGATCTCCAGGGCCTCC
>JBAFWW010018400.1:0-17259 GCA_036873685.1 Agapornis canus
GGGAGGGTGAGGATATGGTGGGAGGGGGGGGGGGGGGGGGGGGGGGTGGGTGTTTGCCCCCCCCCCCCCCCCCCGCCCCCCCCCCCCCCCCCCCCCCGGGGTGAGCACTAAGCAGACAGTGAATGGCAAGTATGTTCAATTTATAAAGAAAATAGTGGAGAGCCTAATTAGACCCAATTGATTATCCTCCTAATAAGCAAATCTCTGAGTTCAAGTGAGGTACCATTCCTAAATAACCTGATTTAGCTTAAATCTTTTCAATCAACTGGATCAAAGAAAAGGAGGGAGAAAAAGATTTCTGAAACATCTGAAAGAATGACAGTCTGATTCGCATCCGAAAAATGCCTGGTTTTAGGAAAGTATCAGTTTAACAAAGTGGACTTTTTTCTATGAAGGCAGACATGAAAAATCCAACACCAGAAGTTCAGGCAGGCTCTACAGGCAAGACGTCCACTTCCACAGACCTGCATTCTTTGTGAGGTAACTCAACTCTCTGTTACAGAGAAACATGCAAAAAGCAAAAGAAAAAGGAGAAAAAAAAAAAAAGAAAAAAATAAAAAAAAATAAAAAAAATAAAGGTTTAGACTAATAAACTCTTTGAGAACCACTGTAGGACATCACAAGCAATGTAGCTCAGCAGCTGTGATTAGGGATTGGAGCAGGGCTTTGGTAATGGTCTCTTGAAGCTCTGTGTAGATTCACTACTGAAACACACTTTCAGAAGCTACACAGCTTGCTTTATTAGTCTTTTTAAATTGTGTTTTTCAGAGGAGATGAAAAACCCTAGCAGGAATATCCCTTTAACTGTGATGACTGCTGTTCCTGCAGTAATGGTTTTTTATTTACTGGTGAACATCTCATATCTGACTGTCCTCACACCTAAGGAAATTGTTTCTTCAGGTATGGGATTTTTTTTTTTTTTTTATTAAAAATGTGTTGTCCATTAGCATGCCCATCTGATGTCAGTTTACCAGGTTAGGGTTACCTCTCCTTATCTGACTTCATGGTCCAGAAGTTTGGGCTTTCTTCTAAGTTTTAACAGAGAATTCTTGTTTAATTTTACTGTGTGACACAAGGTGGACTGAATACAGACAGATGCTATTAGGTGTTGAAGATTTTGCTTTATGCCTGCACTGTCTAAAAAGAAATCAGAATTGTGTTAAACCCTGGAATACCAGGTCAAGTCTCTGCTGAGTATAGAGAAGGCCTTTGTTTTCTTCTAGTTTTAATCCTTTCTCCTCCTTCCTTCCTTCCCTACCTGGTGGCTCAGGCTAAAGTCATTAACTGTTTAAAAGGAGGTGGACAAGTCTGGTGTGATAAGTAATATGAAAAAGACTGGGCAGAATAACGTAGCCACCTTGTGTGTATGTAATGTATAGTAAATACTGTAATTCCTTAGAAGAGTCTATACAAAGTCCAGTGTATGTAAAGCCTCTCTCAGATCCTGTACCGATACGCAGTCCATGAAAAGGTCTGAGAGGAGCTGTATTTGTCCTTGATTCTCCAAACAGCACCACTTAAATACCACTCTAATGAGGGTGAGCTGTCAGACCTTGCCTCCAGGAGTGACAAAAAACAGATCCCTTGGGAAAACATCTCAATAACATAAATGGGAGTGGAGTAGCTGTCACTCAGCAACCTCATATTATCACTCTGCCATTGTCAGGCTACCTGCTGGGAGAGATGGATACATTTGCAGATGCATCCTACAATGAAAGAGGCAAAGTATCTTTGCACAGCAGCTGCCCAGCTGGCATGACCAGCTCCAAACATACCAGGGGAACTGTGCTTATCTGTATCAGGTGAAGAGATGGCCTTAACATTATAATGCTTCTTTCAAACATTGCTATGAGTTGCTGTTCCTTCATTACATTTTTTTTTGGTGTGTGTTTTCCCCATCTCAAAAAACTTCCCATGCCGTGCAGATCACTGCAGGACCTATATTCCTCAAGGCAGCTGGTTATAAAACCACTTAATATTATTCCTTGCTACAGTATGGGCTATAGCTAATTTTTAAACAATATTGAACATCTGTCATTCAGAAATAATCTTTCACATTTCCCAGTTCTACCCAAAGCAAAACCTCATTAATAATACACTTGCTGACCCATCTCTGTGCATACATGCACTGTTTTTGTTGGCAGTTTCCTAACAGTAGATAACGTCACCACTGTGGCCATGCTGGGAACTTCATTTTCTTTGCCCTCATGGCCTTGCCCATGTGTGTATGTTTGTGATGCATAGTGGTGAGGTGCAGCTTTCTCCCACTGGGCAGACCATGATTGTGGTATTGGCCCCAGCATATTTACCTGGCTTGCTCTGGCAGGCACTACTCCTTTCTTGCTGTCATCCCTTCCCTCCCCTGGAAATTATTAGCTCCTTTGTTAGTAGGATTAGGTTAGTCATGTTTGACTACTGTAACAAAAAAAAAACAGGCATTGCTGGTAAATAATAGGTGTTGTACTTTAAATTTTGTTTATGTTGAGTAATTCAGAACATGGTATCTACACTGCACTAATGCTTTGCTTTCTTGCAGTTGCTGTGGCAGTCACTTGGGCTGATCGAGTGATCCCCTCTGTTGCCTGGATCATTCCTCTCTCTGTTGCTGTCTCAGTATTTGGTGCCCTCAACAGCAGCATGTTCACACTAGGTCGATTAAGCTATGCTGGAAGTCAGTCAGGACATTTACCTGTTTTAATGTCCATGCTTAATGTCCATTCTTGCACTCCAGCACCAGCCATGATATTTTCAACCACCATTGCATCCATTTTTATCATTCCTTCTGACCTTATTATGTTAACAAATTACTTTGGATTTTCTGCCTGGCTTATGATTGGATTGACTTGCGCAAGCCTGATTGTACTTCGATACCGGGAACCTCATCTGCATCGCCCGTACAAAGTAAATGGGAACAGTTACAAAAAGTATTTGCAGATTTTTTTTGAAGTCATGGGTAGTGTGCAGAAGTTGCAGAACAAGTGTGAGTCAGAAGTGGATAGTCACTACAAAAATACAAATTATCACAGTGGTTTAGAGCCTTACTTAAAATCTTTGCTTTACTGTAGAGGGAAAAGAAATGAGCAGATGGTCTCTGCCCCAGAGACCCTGCACTTGAAAACAAGATTTGGATATGTGCATAATGGGGGATATGTGCAAACGACATTGAAACTGTACTAGTGTGGGGCAGTAACCTGAAAAATGTGGCATCCAGACTGGCTATTCATGGCTAGTTAAACCTTGATGTACTCCACTCTTTCCTGATGCCATAACAGACATTAAAGACAGGTTTAATTTCCTCTTAGTACAGCTGTTAGAAAGCTGTGGTAGAAGTTTATGCTTATTGTGAAGGCTGCTTTTAGGCACCCAACCCTGAGAATCTTTTAGGAGCCCATAATATCATATGTGGACAAATGGTTTTCAGGTGCTGCCTATCTCACCTTCTTGATGACAGAAGGAGCCTGAACAAGTGTTCTAGAAAAGATGCCTATCTTGTAGGCAATTTGAGGTCAGATGAATCTCATCCTGAGTGAGATTGCAGCTGTAAGATAAATGGTACTCTAGTGTGGCAAAAAACACATTATTACTGTTATGAAGGCATAAAATCACAGTTGGTCAGTTTATTTCCTAAACCATTTTTTTTTTTCTTTCTCTTGCAGGTGTTTCTACCAGTTCCATTTGTGATGGTGGCAATGTCTTTCTTCTTAGTTTTAGCTCCCATAGTCTGGTCTCCAAATCTGCAATATGTTTATGCTTTCCTGTTTATGCTGGGAAGTCTTACTGTTTATCTGCCTTTTATACATTTTAAATTGCATTTTTCATTTCTTGATAAAATTACATGGCACTTACAGCTCCTGTTGGAAGTCTCCCCTGCCGATGGATCTGCTGAGGGCAAATGTGAATAATGGCAGGTGTTTAATCCCGGTACAACTGAGAGCCCACGGAGGATTTTAACTGAAACTGTAGAAGGTAGAATTTAGATGATATACAGATGTACATGAGTGTGCATGCATGTGTGTGTATGTATATAGATAAATATACATATATGGCATACATATATACATGCACTTATATGTATATATACATGCTGGTATATATGTATGTAAATATATGCATTTTAATCTATAGACATTAGCATAATGAGTTAACATCTATATATTTTTATGTGTACATGTGTGTATCTACAGGTACGTAGATATATATATACATATATGTACTTATTTAGTAGGTGCAAAGAATCTCTCTCAAGCTGTTAAAATCTGTAGAGTTCTCTCCCTTGCTCCTGAAGACAGAATTGCACATGTTGCATATATTCTTGCAATAATATAAATATGACTAAATATCAACACTATCATAGAATAAATGCATAAGTACATACTAAACATCATCATTATGTAAATATACTTTTGGATTCCAAATGAAATTGCCTGGATTATTTTTAGTTC
Organism: Agapornis canus; assembly: GCA_036873685.1. Lineage (NCBI taxonomy): Eukaryota > Metazoa > Chordata > Aves > Psittaciformes > Psittacidae > Agapornis > Agapornis canus. The sequence continues at coordinate 4,443 of JBAFWW010018400.1, forward strand.
ATAGTAGCTCATTTATTATCATTTCTGTTTTTAAAGGCTTTTTTGTCTGAATTTCTTTTTAATAAAAATCTTTGAAGAGCATAATAAAATTGACTGAGACCTTTTTTATTCCCAAGCAAACTGTATGTGATGCATTTTAGCTATTTTAGAACATGACATACAAATTCAGGGTAAAATGTTGTGAAACACCTAGTAAGGCAATAAGAATTACTTATTCTATTCACCACAGGAATAAAATTAAAGGTATCTTTATTGTTTACATCTTAACATTAATATTGCCTTATTCCTTGGTTTCCTTTTAGTGCTATTGAGTAGTAAGAGCTTTTTTAGGCCCCTCCCCTCCATTTTAATTTTGTTTGTGAAAGCAAGATATATTTTTTTTCATAATTTGCACCATATAAAGTTCATTAATTTTTTAACTTAGAAACAAAGAACCAGTACACAAGAAACATCACATAGGTGATTGATCTATTGATATATGCTTATCTATTAAAGCTCAGCAATAAAACCAGTAGAGGGCTCTAGACTAGCATCTCTCTTAAATCATATTCTGGGTTGCTGGATGTATTGGAGACAGAAAGTTTTATAGAGCATTGTATTGTAACAGTAGAATGAAAAACTTCTTGCTGGAAGATTCAATTCCCTAATATATCATAAATTTAGACTTCAGAGTATTAAAGACTTTATGCATAGAGTGATAAAGACTATATATAGCTATCCAGAGTATGGGGTAACCATTAAGAATGCTGGGAACTAATTGAAGGTTTAAGGGGATTTGACTAGATTTGCACTAGAGTAAGCCCTTGAATGCAAACAAATGCATGAAGAAAGTGGCTTTTCTCACAGCTGGTAATGTATACAGAATGAAAATTTGAAATAAAGAATAGACCTTTTAAAATGCTGTAGGAGGAAAAATCCATGCTATTAAAGAGTGAAGTGAACACAGCTGAGCCAGAGAGTGGATCCTGCTGAAAGCAAGACAGAAATCAATGTTTAATTTCACTTAATATTGCTATCGGAAATAACATTTCTCTTGTTATTTAAATAAAAAAAATCATAAGACTTGCCAACATTTTATAGGAGTAATATTTTAAGAACTGAATTCTAGTGCTCATTAAATGGAAGGAAAGATTTTACTGTGACTAAAGCACCAGTCAGGGATTTGTAAATGCAAGTATGGTGCCTGGCATTCTTGATCAAGTCACTTATTTAAACCCATGTTTTAACGTGTAAATAAAAACAGGAGTAATAAGAAAAGTGTATGGGACAATAATATTGTATTGTAGACCACATGGTTAGAAAAAGCAGACATCAGGGGGATGTTGCTCAATTAGATGTGTATTTCCCATGTAATTTCATGTCAGTATATCTATTGAGCTTGTTCATACACCTAAATTCCATAAGGGGTTGAGTACCTAGTGAATATATATATCTATATCAGGGTATTTTTGGGTAATTGGAGCATATACCAATTAATGATACAAACTTCAAATGTAGAGGTTTAGCAGTTTCAACAAATTAGGGAACTCAAAAGTCCCAATTAAATGCAATCTGAAATAAATTGCACCTATGGAACAGGTTGCCCAGAAGAAGTGGTAAATGCTCCATCCATGGCAGTGTTCAAGGCCAGATTGGAGAGAGCCTTTGGTGAACTGATATATCATGAAGCATCCCTGCTGATGGCAGGGGGGTTGGAACTAGATGATCTTAAGGTCCTTTCCAGCCATAACCATTCTATGATTCTATATATCTTTTTTAATACAAAGTAGTTAGTTTTTCGTTTATAAAAAAAATCTATGAAATGGTACATAAACAAGCATGTACATACCCCACAGTTCAATGATCATTGCCAAAGGATCAGCAAAGCTAAAATAAATAACATATCAGAATTAAAACTGCCAGTGAAAACTTAACCAGACCCCCCTGAAGGCACCTTACAATGACCTTTGGTTATCAGATTATAAAGTATTCTTTCAATATACCCTTATCCCATTTATTGGACAGAATGGACAGTGCCCAGGTAGTTCACTATTATTTTCTTTCTATTTCTATGTGTGACCTTGCACTTCATTTATCATTCTCTGCTCAGATGCTGTTTTTGATACACATTATTAATTTCTTTCAGACTTAGTTCTGAGGTGTTTCTCAGGCCAGCATCTGAGCACTTCACAGCAACCACTGATTTGTCTTTATTCTCATGAGCTGAATCAGTGGTATCATCTTTGCTTTCCAGAAAGTAAATTAAGCTTATGTGTTGGTTGGCTAACAAATGAACTTTGTTGCTTTTCCAGAGATCCTTCAGTTCATATCAACCACCATAATGGAGAACCATTTGGTGTTCTCTTAATGCAACTGTTCTTTTGAGTGACTATTTCAGAATGCTAAATCACAAAGAAGCAAATACAGTGTTCAATTTATATATACTTCTTATTGTGGATCATTCTACATTTCCAAGCAATAAGCATAAAGGAACAGAATTCAAATTTATAACTCACATTAGCTACTCTGGCCAAGAGCAATTCAATATTTTAACATTATAGCTTGTTTTCAGTGACACTAGTTGGTCTCAGTTGCTTTCCTGTTTGAACATATCTCATAAAATACCATATAGAAGTGTGACAGGTTTAGTACTAGACTATATCAGACATTTATTTAATTTTTTAACTTTTTTTTTACCTTTGCCTTCATAATTTTTTTAAGCCTATGCATACTTGCATGTTTCAGAAGTTCAACCTTACAACAGATAAACTTATAAGGTTGATATATGTTTTTCAATATTGTAGTGTCCCAGTTTGGCATGTAAGGTTTTTCTAGGTTCCTAACACAATATTTGTGTGCATGTCAGCAGCACTACTCTTGTTTTCTTGGCCATTATGTCCATAAAAAGACAATGTAAAAATAAGTAATCAGATAATCCTATTTTAAACATACCTTGTAGTTATATTTCATGCTAACTGCATGTGTGCTGACTGCCTTAAAAAATAATTTCATTCTGAGGCAAAACCCAGAAGGAATAAAAAAAATCCCTTGTACAGGGATCCCTGTACCCTTGTACAGAAGGAATAAAAAAAATCAGCAATTAATTGATTTACTTCCCTTTTTGCAGTCAGTGTTAACTGTGATTCCAATAAAAAGATAACAAACTAATAATAAACAGTTGTGGGTTTGTTTATTTTTTTTTTTCCTTTTTTTGTGCTTTGATGTGGTGATTTTTGGTTGGGACCTATGGTTTATGTAGGGGAGAATATATGAGGAACTGCCAATAGGCATGAGGAACTGCCAATAAGAACATGCCTCTTAGGCATGGAGGGGCTTGGACCTTCTGATTTCTAATCTTAGGTTTGATATGTGCACTGTGGGCATTGCTAAGGTTGCCCACATCTCAGTTTGCACACTTGCTAACAGACAAACTTTTGGGTTTTAATAACTTGCATGTCAAAGAGTATTCACTTGTCACGTTCTGGATCACAGAAATTATTCTTGTCATTGTTCTCTATGGCTTATTCCAAGTGGAGGGGGACCTTGAGCATTCCCAGATCTTATTGCCTTGATTTGGAGGGTAAGAACTGTATGTTTCAGGCTTTGAAGCTGTTTCCTTTCTGCTTTTGAACAGGAAATGAAACATCTTTAAATTAGCAGGTTTGGATAACCTGTATCCAGCAGGTTTAAAGGCACTGTTGGAAGCTTGAGTATTAATATTGATTTCCAATAATTCTTGTAACCTAGGGGAAGTTTTAGGAGAGCAAAAGAAAGTTAGCATGCTAATATTTAAAAATAATAAAAAAGATGACACAAGTAATTATAGGCTTGTCAGTGTGACATAAAGCCTTGGAAAATAATGGAACAGCTAATACAAAACTGAGTTAAGAAAGAATTAAAAGAGTAGCATAATTAATGCCAGTTCATTTGTGTTTATGGAAAATAATCCTATCAAAGCAGCTTCACATTGTATTTTCAGTAATTTTCGTTGATTAAGGGATAACAATGTTGATGCATAATACTCAAACTTCTTTACTTGAAATGAGATAAGTCTTATAAAATATCCGGGGGATGACAAAATCACAATGACATATTAATGCAAATGAGATCTCAGTTTAACTTGTGAAAAGAAGTCTCCAAAGCAGCCCCACAGAGATCAGATCCTGATTCTATTGTCTTTCATGTGCCTGTCAGTGGTCTGTAAAAATGGAGCTATAGCTAAAGCTGAAATGTTTATATGTGACTAAAATGGAAAATGGCATAATGAAAACTAATATGACAGAGTACAGAGCCAAGACCCTCAGGATTCTGTGATCAGCTGGGCAGAGGCAAACAATATGCTCTGCAAAAGCTACAATCACATGTGAAATAGCCTAAACCCCTTCCCCCTTTCTGGTGGCAGCACACTATTAAATCAGCTTTGTTGCCGGGACTAATGAGAAGTGGTCCACAGTTGTCATGAAAGGTCAACCGAATGGAGCTTCAGTGAGATCCTTCTTCTTTATGTGGCACTGGCAGAGATGCTTAGACCTGCTTTGAAGAACTGATTCCAGTTCTTTTTCCACAATGGGAGAAGTGGCTGTGATTTCTCCCTCAATCCTTTCCAACGGTGGACAGCTACTGACACAAAACAACACACGAGCAATATCTAGCTAGTGTATATATTAGCAGAGCAAAGAAAAATATATATATATATATATATATATATATATATATATACACATATACATTACTTTGTAAGGTTCAGTATGTTAATTCAGACTTCATTAAAAATACATTCAGGAAACATGAGAATAACTTTTATTTCTCACATTTCTCCTTAATCCCTTTTTGCAACAAGTATGTTTCAGCCTTTAATATATTTTCCAGCAGAAATTTCTGTCAAAGCCATTCCTATCAATGTTTAAAAGTTTCTCTTATGCAGCACATTTTGACAGCTCTACTTTTTTTCCCAGAATTGTCTAATCATTTCACTGTGTGGTCTTTCTAAGCCAAAAATGTTATGGCATAATTTTGAATTTACTGTCAAAAGTCGCTGAGGATAAACATGACATCTGCCAAAACTCGTCAGCTGAGTTTGATCATATGTATTTGTAAAAGCTGCCTTTCTGATCTGCAGTTTATTCTCATTGCAGGCAGTGGTTGGATTAGTTTGGCAGATCTGCTGTAGCAAATTCTTGTGAAATACTCAAAAAGTCACCCAGACGTGAAAACATGCAGGACACTGAATTACAGTCTTCAGCTTTGTCTTCAGCATTAGGAGTTTTTTGCTGTCAGAAATGGCATCTCCGTGCATTCATTGCCATGTAAGTTCATGCCTGTTACCTTACACTTGCTGGCTGATTAAGTTTTTTTTCCCCACTAATACTCAAGTCTGGGTAATTGTTCTGATGTGTGAAAAATGCGTTGCTTAATTCTGAACTTGTCTGCTTTGACTTTCTGGTTTGGTTTTAGCTCTTTCTTTGCTGTTATAGAATTTCTGTTCTCTGAATAGATTTTATTAGACTGATCAAGTCATTACAGATCTTGCCATGTTCACAGAAGGAAAACTTCACTAAAATTAGGTTGGGATTTTTTTCAGTTTATTTAGTGAAATTGATGATGTGATTCTTTCTACATTTTCTCTGGAGCAAGCTTGATCAGCCATCCTCTGAGGACACTAAAACTAGGCTTAGAATCTGAGAAGCAGTCACACAAGTGATATAATATAAGGCTCTTGTAGGGTGAAATAGGATTTTTGTGCTTGGACTGCATAAATTATATTCCAAGTATGGCCATAATGTCTAAGGAATAGCTAAGAAGTTATTAGATAGTCTAAAAAGTTGTTCTTAGCTAGTTATTTGCCAAGGCTTCTAACAGCTGTTCCAAAGCAGTGTTTCCCAGGTGAGACTCCCATGACCTGGAAAGATGATTTGTGTTTCTTGTTTTGGATGGGTGATATACAAGTTTGTAGTTCAGTGTCCAGGTTCAGATTGTTCAGCATGACTTGTAGCAACAGCTTCCCATTTCATTACCTGTGATTTTCATTAACTTGTCAGATCCAAAATATGTAAGGGATAGCTTTGTGTGTTTTCTCCAGGTTAGACTGATAAAGTATTTTAAGGAGCCTAAGGACGCAAGGTGGTAGATGAGGGACTCCACTAGTAATAAATTGTTGAAGGATGCATTCTTGTTCACAATTACATTTTGTGATTTACTGGCTTTATTCCATTTAGCATGTAGTGTGATCCTTTTCTGCAAATCTTGGGTTTGACATTTAAATGCAATATACCCAATACATGAAAAAATTATGACCTTATTGCATTGTTATTATTACATTTAACTTGGAGGATCCCACACATAGGTCCTAATGCACTTTCCAGGTGCAATAGGAGAGTACACTGTGTTTTTGGTATAAAGACACACTTGCAATAGTTTGATTTTTCATAGTTTGAAGAAAAAATCTTCATTGTTTTAGTGTCATTCAGCCTTTTTCCTGTAATCAAGATAATGCCTATGTTTTATTGAAGGAAACACGAAATAGTCTCTGGAACTGGAACCCACTGACATTGCCTGGTTCATACTAACTTAGCCTTACAGATTTTTCAAAAACCTGCACAACTGGAAGAACTAATATTTAGGGTATCATCACCATGACCATAATTAATCTTTGGGATTTTATATATAATCAATATCGTTAACCCCTAGACACAAGGCTTTTCCTTAAGAAAAAAAAAAAAAAGAACATAAATATCAGCTTTTTAATTGATCTTTTGGTCTCACAAATCCTCATTTTCTAAAATGCTTGGGAACACATGGTTCTTACTCAGCTATTCTAAATCAGACATGTAATTTGGACATGACAAATGTACCTGACAGTATTGTCCAGATATCTCAGTAAGTTATGCAAAATTATTCCTTTGCTCAAGTAAGTTTATAGTGGTACAACTATAAAGCTGGTATCAGGTTCATAAGGTTTTTTGGGACCTAATTGAAGTGGATGCAGTCCTTGATCATATCACAGTAGTTCTGAAAATCTTGATCAAGCAGTGCGGACCTGGGAGTGGGTTTTCAGAAAGGTATCGAGACCTTAGCATTGTCTGGATATGTCTGAGAAAGCTTCAGATGACCTGCCACCATGATTTCTGCACAGTCAATGATGCAACTTAGCCACCTTTGACTGAGCCCCATAGACCAGCACCCTCAGGTAGTAGGTGTCAGAAGCAACCCTCAAAGACAAAGGTACATCTCAAACCACAATTCCCTTTGGGTCTGTTGTAGTGGAAACATTTCCTTCCACCTATAGTTAACATAACAGTCTGTAATTAAATGCTGAATGTCTTTCATCAGAGGAATTTATCAAGAACAAGGTGAGGATAGAAAAGAGCCCTGTCTGATCCCCTGACTTTGTGTTAGGGCCAGTCATTCTTTATCTGCATTGATGTGGCAGTGGAGAGAAGGTTTCCGGGAACCAGTGGAGGTGGCAGCAGCCTAGGTAAATCACCACAGTTGTAGTGTCTGACCCCGTCCTCTGTGCATTTATTATAAGAAGAGCAATTTCCCTGGTTGTCATCTAACACCAGCTGAAGTAGTCAAACAGGCTGATGAATGAAAAGTTCATTCTCTTGGAGCCAGAAGGCTTTATTTCTCCAGTCCTAAGCTGGGATAAGGTGAATTTAGTGCAAGCTAACAGTACAAAACAGAGATAGGAGATCTGGCAGAGGAACAGGCAGAAACAGACCTGCAGGTAACCGCAGAAGGATGTTAATCAGGGAGCAGCTGGCTGTGAGCTGATCTGAAGCATGTAAAAAGTGAAAAACTGGGAGACAGGCATTCATCTTTGTCTGCTGGGTTCCAATAAGGCTTAGAAAATCCTCCTCAAGCAAAAAAGTACAGATTTGAGTTTGCATATCTAACTTTAAATTATAGTAGGACTGTATCTGAGGCTTGCTGGAGTGAAATACCAGTGAAACCAATGGATAGGTTTACATTAACATGACAAGGGTTTATTTCTTTATTGGCTTGAATCATATACAGGATGGAATGGTCTGGTTTGAACTTTCATTCCACTTAAATGTTAATGCATTTAAGAAAACCCTGCCTACATTTTAACTCCTTGAAGATCCTCTGAGAGTGTTTGTCTTAAGCATCTAAAACATTCTCATTAAATTTATTTAAATGCATTCATTTACAGAAGCCTGCACCCGTTTTCCTGTTCTTGCAATTTCTGTTCCAGAAATGCTTGTAGCACATTTACCAAAGCTTTCCTAGCCTTTCTCCCTATTTCCATCATCAGTGTCATCCTGGAATCTGGAATGCTGTCCTATAAAAGAGGCCAGGCCTAATTTGTGCCATGGGCAGCTGATACCTCCTGTGTTTGTTTAAGGGATTTGTTTAAGGGGTGGAGGAAGTGGAGAAAGAACCCCAGCAAGGACTCTGGGTGAGATGACTAGCCTGTTAAATCTCTACATTTCTGGCTCAGTGACTTGACAAGAAACAAAGGTGTGAGACACTTCTCTTTCAGTATGTGTAGAGATAAAGAGGTGTTTCCCGCTCCTTAATCAAATCATTGTCTGCCAAGATATGCCAGCATGAGCTTATACTTCATCTCACTGCTATGTGAGATAGCACAGTTACAGTGAAGATTAAACTACTGAAAATTATGTTGAGAGCCATTTCAGACCCTATTACCCAGGAAATGGTAGAATTTGTCATTTAGATGCACCATTTTGCAGTAGCTTTCTTCCATTTTGCAGAAGTATGAAAGCATAACATGTCAGTAAAGTTTTCATTCCCTCCAGTGCCACTTATTGTGTACTTGCTGAAGTATTCACTTTTATCTGAAAGAAGTCTGTGAGTCCAAGGTGATAACAGAATAACATCATATGTTTTCATTTTCATTTTAAAATTATTTTAACTTGCTACTATCTCCATCTCTTCTGTATTTTGTGTGTATCTCTGCCAAGTGAACTGTCTGGTAAACAGCAAACATTGCAATGTTTGATAGATCCATTTAATAAATGAATTTTGAATTTTCTACTGTTTCTGTTCATACAATGAATCTAATTTTAAAGGTTATAATAATCAAGTCAGGTGATGAAATATATTGTGTTCAGTCAAAACGTTAGTATGATCCATTTTTTTTCACTTCCTGAAGAGCAAGTTAAAAAGCAAAATTTATAAAAACTTTGGAAGTTAGTGTGGAAAAAGAAACCAAGTAAGGAGCAGAAAAGTTTGAGACAATAACAAAGCAAAACTTATTTACTGCATTACTGACAATGAACTAGATGATGTTTAAGGTCCCATCCAACCCTAACCATTCTGGGATTCTATGAATGATGTTCCTAGGAATAAAGTGCTATTCAATGCAAAAAAAGAATATGGCCTGTATTGTGGTCCTTTTTCTTGAAAAATATTTACCTGTCCTCATAAGTACAATAATCTGTATTTTTTTCCTTAACATAATACAAACAGTTTTATACTTACGAAACATTTTTGGTTGCATATGTGTAAAGCATTACATGTGTCTTACAAACTTAAATATTATCTTCATACACTTTGCAGTATAATTTTCTTTCTTCTATGCTTAGATAAGTTGTTTTTCACTAATATAAACCATAAGAAGGATTTTTTTCCATTCACACTTGAATTTGTGCTAGAAATGTTTTTCTATTCACTTCTTCACCACAATGGGAGTTAGAATAAAAGGAGCAAGGAGAAGACAGAAGAGTAAATTTGATATTGTGCATAAGACAAAATAAAACTGTGAAGTCTGATTACTGCAAATAAACCTGATATATTACTGTCTGAGAACAAACAGCTATTTTTAAATAATGAGTCCATGAACCTTATTAAATGCAGTATAAAGTCTCGGGGAAGAGCTAACAGAAGAATAATATAATATTTAAAACATTTGAGTGCTGCTTACTCTCATTTCACCTCTTTCTAAGGGTTTCAATGTCTTCAGCATCTCCCATACTTATAATGCACTGAATCAGCCAGTGAAGGAGGTCATGATCTGCTGGTTGCCTAAATCACATCATATAAGTTATGTTGATCAATCCAAGTAGTTAAGTAGTTAAATTATAAAGACACACAATTTTTTAAGAGCTTTGTCTTCTTTTTGAAGATGCAAAGACACAATGGTCTTACATGAAAATTTTTGAAAGCTGTAAAATTTTAGGGATGAACTGTTGTCAATTCAAACAAATTTTTACTGCAACTATGCAAGCTTTATAAAATAATATGGTATTTTACTGGGATTTTCTTCTGCTGCTTCTACTATGCTCTAAAGCTCAAGGATTTGTCTTTTTAAAGCCAGAGTGACAACTACAGACATCCAATTAAGCTGATTACACATTAAGATGTGGCTTTGCTGCATCATTAACTCAAGAAATGGATCAACAAATATCATACCCAGTGTAAAAACTGTAAAGTCATTCAGTCACAGACTCACAGCAGCACTCGGGAGAACTTCTGTCAGCCATCAAGTCCAGTCTGCTGTTCAGAGCAGGACCATCATCGACACTAGACCAAGTCAGCTGTGCCAATGTCTAGGCACAACTTCCAATCTTGGAAACTTCCAAGGATGGAGTTTTCACAGCTTTTCTGGGAAACCTGCACTACATTCCCAGTGAAAAAGTTTTCCTCATGTCCAGATTCAGTCTCCCTCACTGCAGTGTGTGGCCCTTTGTTATATCATTCGCCACTACTGAGGAGCTGTCAGCTTTGTCACCTCTGCAATTACCCTTCAGGTAACTGCTGGTTGCTCTTGTAGTGTCTTGTCTGCCCAGCTCCTGCAGCCCCTTGTGATGATGCTCTCGGTCCCTTGGCAACCTTCCCCTGCCTTCCCCCTTTTTCAGCACTCTTGAACTGGGGACCCTGGTGCTAGACCTGAGTGCTATGATGAGCACAGCCTCTTTCCTTAGGCTTCTGGCCATGATCTTCCTAAAGGAGTCCAGCACGCAGTGTGCCTTCTATATGATGAGAATAATAAAACACTGAACTCTAAAAAAAAAATAAATCCTTATTTTAAATTGTTGGGAAATGATGAGATATAAGGCTTCAGCAAGTGACATCAGGGTTAAAGCAGGTCTTTTTGATGAAAATACCAGCTCTAAGCCCAGTAGCAGTAACAATGAAGCAAATACAATGCCAGAGGAATGATCAGGAAAGGATCAGAGAGCAAAACAGCACAGCACTATGCGCTTTTGTAAGTAAGAACCAGGATGTGCAGTTTCAGTCCTATTTCAAAAGCACATGCTAAAACTAGAAAAGATACAAGTGTTGTAAGGGTAAGCAAAGACTAACTCCTTATTAGTCATAGATTCTAAATAGTTTAGAATTCATCAGCCTGGAAAGGAGACAACTGAGAAAAATGCAAATAGAGGCTTGTGAAATTGTGAATAGACAAAGTGACAGGGATTTTTTTTTCTTTGTATTTTTCAAGATGATAACTAGTAGATAATCAAATTATATCAGTATCAGTTAGAACCAAAAGCAAAAATGACAGTGTTTTTAACACAAGATAGAGTTAACCCATGGAATTTCTTGGCACCGGGTATTGTGAATGCTGCGATTTACCATGATTAAAAAAAACCAAACCAAACAAAACCAAAAAAGTCCTGAACTAATCAACAAAGGAAAATAAATTGTGGATTGTTAGAAGTCAGATCTCTAGTTTAGTAGGTACTAGTGCCAAAGATTGCTAAAGGCTGACAAATTACCCTGAGGAAATACTCACAACATGCTTGCTCTTCTTTCTATGTGTTTATCAAGCATTTGCCACTGGCCAATGTTGGAGGTAGGAACTAGAATATCCTTTGCTGATCCAACACAGCTGTTAGATATGGATGTTTTGTGGTATGAAAATAAATAATATTTATGGATTTTTTCTTCCAGAATTTAAATTAAATTAAAAAGACCATGGTACCTAGATTTCTAAATCCTCCACAGAAGAGCACTTTTTCCTGTTAACACCTTCTACCTTGGAAGACCAGTAGTGTGAACGGAAAGATGTGAACTGACTTTTTTATAAAGTCCAATGGGGTTCTGCTAAGTGAGAAACAGGCAATTTGGAAAAGGAATTCACTACAGTGTCAAATATTTGTCATGTCTTAATCCCCCTGAAACCCTTCCTGTAGGGAAGTAAAAGAATAATAGCCTTTTTGCTATACTATGAGTATTGTTGTTCCCAATTAGCAAAAGTTTCCCTTCCATGTACAGACTTTTAGCTTATGAGCTCTCTTAACAGAGTCAAGGCTTCAAAATAGCTGGTGACAGCTTATCTGTGGATGGAAAAGATTTTTTGAGGACACTGTGTTTCTGATGCTGAGAATGAGTGTTCTTCCTAAGGTCAGTACATCAATTTCAGCGTCAGCTGTAGTCCTGTTCAGTATTGTGAAAGTGATTTCTTTTGTGCTATCAATAGTGAGACAGCTTCCCCTTGCTTTTCAGGAAAAACTACTAAATAAAAGTAGTAGAGCCATTTTCAAAAGGCAACTTGAAAACATGCAAACACTGTGCTTTCAGTCAACTTAAGCATATGAAGCCATGCTCTTAGACAAAACCAAGAAGCTGAATCATGTTACAGAGTCCCACAGCTTTTTCCACTCTGTGGCCAGAATCAAAAGCCACAGAAGTTCTTGAGGTACTTTCTATTTGACATCAAAGGCCTTTGTGGCTGGACTAATTGTGGGATGATATTAATCTTTGTGGCAACTGTGAAAACCACTTTTTGCCCATTTTGCAGCTTCTGTCATGTGTGTGGGTGCTCGTGGCTCTTGCTCTTGCTCTTTCATTCTTGCAGGTGGTTTAACTGTTTTGCTAATGTGAGCATCTTAATTTCATGTGTTTGACT
>JBAFWW010018404.1:0-55064 GCA_036873685.1 Agapornis canus
GGTTGTGAGTGCTCCATCCCTGGCAGTGTTCAAGGCCAGGTTAGATGAAGCCTTGTGTGGCACAGTTTAATGTGAGGTGTCTGTGCTTATGGCAGGGGTGTTGGAACTAGATGATTTTAAAGTTCTTTCCAACACTAACTATTCTATGATTCATTTTTCTCAGTACTGATGTCCTAGTGAGTGAAAAGAACTAGAGCGCTTTATTACAGTTTTCATTGCTCTTTACTATGCCTTAATACATTTCTAGATTCTTTGTGCCTTCCATCTGGTAGATTGCTGCTGAATGAAATGAGTTGGTGTCATGTTGTACTGTTATCTGCAGACTGGAACAGTCTTTTTTTTAATGGATTACAACTTTATCTGTAAAGATGCAGTAACACTGCCATGGTTGCCTTTGAAACACGTTTGAATTCACTCAATTGAATTCAAATTTTCTTTCAAAGACTTTCATATGGTTGGCTATGTGATCAGGAGCCCTCAGGATGGATACCTCTTCTCCTAGAAGGTCATCTTTTAAATTTAATACCTAATGAATATGAAATGCTAAGTACGTTCCCTACCTTTCATTCCTCTAAGCTACCCAGGTGTAGATGAAGATATTTTAATCTTTTCTTCCAAAAGTTATGTTTTGTTCTGTGTGCATATTTGTAAATTATTTTTCCTGAGGAGCCCCTAGATTTTCTATTTAAAATGGTTTTTTGACACCGCTGTTCAAAACATAGTTCTCATTCTCAGTTTGTGGGAAATTTCAACATCTATTAGTCTTGATAAACTTAAGAGTTTGGCCAAGTTAAGGTTCAGAGCTAATCCTGGCTGGAACAGTCTTTTTCCACACACCATAGCTGGTGCTACATGGAAGAAATGCATGTACTGAGGAATATATTGAGAAGTAATCTTTAGAAGATATGAATGTTCTTAGGGCATGGTGTGTGTGTCTGTAGCTCCCTGGCAGTATTCAAGACCAGGTTAGACGAAGCCTTGAGTGGCATGGTTTGGTGTGAGGTGTCCCTGCTTATGGCAGGGTGGTTGGAACTAGATGATCTTAAGATCCTTTCCAACCCTAACTATTCTATGATTCTATGATTCTATGGTTATATATAATATGATAGTTACTATGAATATGAATGAAATATAGTTAAAAAATTATGCCTTTGGTTTTCCTCCAAGTATTGATAAAAGCATTCAGTCTCCAAATTCACTGAATGCCAGTGCTACCAAATGCCCCCACCTGTCTAGTTCTTTTGGAATACTCTTTCTCTTCTTTTTAGGATACCAGCTACTGATATGAAAGACTTACTCGCACATGAATCTCTTCATTGATAGATTCCTTTTTGTTGGTCTTTTTCACATCTAGATACCTGACCAATGGTCCAATTGTGATTCCCTGTATTTGAAACGATGAGTTGAAATGTTAATTATCCTTTAGGAAAAAAAACAGAAGGAAAGCAAAAGGATATAATTTTAATCAATTAGGAAAGCTGTGTATTAGACATATTGATTGTATGGAGAGCTACAAAAGAGGTTTAAAACTTAAAACTTTTCAGAAAATTATGCACCAATGTTCTTGTAATCAAGATTGTATTTATTGACATGTTTTAACTCCTTGCCAACCTTCAAAACAGCATTCACTTGAAAGAAAACATTATCTTTGTGAGGTTCTTACAATCTTGAAATCTCTTACTTAAGCATGTTCAGAATTAAATACTCCGGGTGGGGTTTTTTAATTTCAAAATTCTTTTCAGCTCTTTCCAATTCTTTACTGCACTGCTCCTGAATAGCATTTTAAAAGGGGAAACAGAAACAAGTCTTTTTTTCTGAAACACTCTTTTGGAATCTAACCACAAGTGCCCCATTGGCACCCTAGATTATCCGAGATTTTGGTACAGGAAAATATAGAACATGGGATGCAAGACTTCCAGAAGATCCAGTTCTTCCAGATATAGCAGTGTAAGCCAAGTGGAACAGCCCAAACATGTGAAGTAGCCAGCTCTTCTTAGAAATTTGAATTATTCAATTTTCTCTAATATTTTTTTTTTATAAAGGATTTTTAAATGTTCTTATTTGGTCACCAAGAAGAATAAAGATAAAAGTAAAAAATTCAAAATCCTTCATAGAACAAACATACTATTTTCTATTCAGTTTGAGGTACAATGCTAACAGAGAATGATTCTGTGCTAAAGTGTAAAGTTAAAATGCTTCTTTTTTGGAAGCATTAGGAAGCACATCTGCAGTGAACATAAGAGATTTTAGACACAAAATGCTCCTTTCCTTGAATATTTTAAAAGACACAGGTTTTTCTATGCCAACTTTCTCAAGAAGTTATTTAATAATAACTAGAAAGCCCTGAAAGGGTAATTATACATTGCAGTTCTAAATCTGGCCATAAAATATGATTTAAGGGGAAATTCAATGCAATCTTCACTATGAAGTTTTCAGTCACCTGTATTACATGAAAGCAATCCATTAAGAAATACACTTACTTGGATGAACACAGTGAAATATATAACTACAAGAGTAGCAGTGATGAACAATTTTTTTCTTGGGAAGAGATTCACTGGAAGTAAGAATGCAAGAGAGAAGCTGCTGGCTCCTCGAAGGCCACTGTAGGAAATAATCAGCTGGTCTTTGAAAGTGAAGGGGTATGTTCGGAACTTGTTGCTGATGTAGAAGAGAGTAAATACACCTAGGAAGGTTAAAAAAAAAACACCAAACAACAAACTATTATTAACCAAGGTGAAAAGGAAAACACTTAAAGCAAAACAACATCTTGGCTCACTCAGCTGTTGGCAGTGTCTTCAGTTTTGGGTTCTTGTGTCTTCTCTTTGACCAGCTGCTTAGTCTGGTTTGTGTTAAAAATCTCCTAGAAAAGACCATGGTTACTACCTGCTTTGGGATTTAAAATCATCTATGCAATTTAAAAGTGAGACTAAAGGAAAATATTTACTTTCTGTATTTATGATGAACACTTCTTTTGTGAAGTGTTCTTGAGATAATCTACTGGTTGAGAGCTTTTTTTGTGCCTTCTCTTGCAGTGTTTCCTGCTTTCTGCACTATGTCCGCCCAAAGCATTTGAGCAGTGCTTTACCAACAAGTCCTGTGGACAGCTTCACTGAAAGGCAAAGAGTAATAACATTTTAATTTTTGATCCTCTAGCTTATTGTGCCTCTAATTCCATGTTTATTCCTCAAATATTTTTTTAATGAGAATTAAATTTATCAGAGATTCTGTGGTTGTGTAAGGAATGCTGCTTTTCTTTATAGAGTATATTTAGCAATCTGCTTGATTTAATCTTCATCTCCCATAAGAAAAATGTATCCTGTTTTGTGTGGAAACTGTTAAATTACTGAAGTAAAAACTGACAAATGCTAATAATTACTGGTATTATTTTACACAGCTGTCACTGCTAAATTCAGTGCACTATTATAGGTAAGGCCAGTAGCAGTATCCTGTTATGCAGGTTGCTGGATACCACTTTACATAAGACCTTTTTTGGCTAGTTATGTTAGAGATCAGCTACTCAAATTGAAACTATGTACGTAAAGTATCACCCTCAGGCCAATTCTCTTTACTTTACTCAAGCTTCAGGCAAATTGATGTAATCATTTTAGCAAACATATTTCGGAGAAAATATTTCAGCCACCCTCTGAAAAGCTCTAGCACTCCCCTTGCTGTTTGAGAGCAGGATGGACATGCAGCAGCAAAATAGCTTTTGCATCAGGAGAGCACTATTTCTGTCTTGGTTGGATGGATGTTCCAATATGGACTCTGAAAGTAAGCCTTTAAAAACTTAGAAGCCATGCTTGGTCTAGGATTAGCAAGAAAATACTTAATTACTTTTTTTTTTTCGCTGTCAGCCCACAGGAATTATATTGCCTTTGCCACTGAGCACTTGCGTTATCCCTACATAATAGAGCTGATCAGATGCATGTACTTGAACTGTCACAGGTTTCCTCTTTCTTCTCCCTTGTGTTAAATGCCTTCCTATAGGGCTTCTAGGCTTAAAAGTCAAAAGTCTTGAAATGTACATGGGTTTTGAACCAATGTCTTCTTTCTGATCTGGTATTCTTTCTGTCTGAAGGGACAAGCCACTTGAGAGATTCAAGCAAGAGCACCTTAATCTCAGGTGTTTGATGCCAACACTTAGCTGGTCCCAAACATTAGACTCAGTACTGTAGGCTGGAAAGAACATTTGAAGGTCATCTAGTCAAAGTCCTTATCAAGGCATAGCTAATCAGATCAGGTTGTTCAAAGTTTCAGTCAAGTCTTGAATGCTTTCAAAAATAGAGAGCTGGACCACTGTTGCAATCCTGGGTCAGCCTCACATTAAGAAATGGGTTCCTACTGTCTATTCTGACTTTCCATGTTCCAGCTTGTGTGTGTTCCTTCTTGTCCTGTTGCTGTGCACCTCTGAGAAGTGTCTGGCTCCATCTTCTCTCTCTCTGATTGGGCACTTGTAGAACATCATGTCTCTCCTGTACTATATCTTCCTTGGGCTGCATAGACTCAGCACTGTCAGACTCTCCCTGTATATCCAGTGCTCCAGCCTCTGACTAGGTTGGTGACCTGTATTGAACTTGATCCAGAACCTCTGTGTCCTTCCTACACTGGGGAACCCAGAACTGGAGAGACTGCTCTGGAAACACACATTTCCACCAGTGCTGAGAAGGGAAGAAACACTTTGCTGGACCTGATGGTTATACACTTGCTAATGTAGCCCACAACACTGTCTTCTTTGTCACAAGAACATAATTCTGACTTGCATTCAACCTGTTATCTACCAGGTCAGGTACTTCTCTGTAGAGCTGCTTACTAGACTCCAAGCCTATACTGGTGCATGAAGTTATTCCAAGCCACATGTAAGTCCTTGTAAGTGCTCTTGAAGGTAATAAGCTTTCTGTCAGCCTATTTCTCCAGCCTTCCCAGGTCCCTTTGAATGGAAACCATCCAGAATATTGACTTGTCCTTGCAGTTTGGTGCCAGCCACCAACTTTCTCAGTGTGCACTTCATTCCATTATCCAGGTCATTAATGAAGACATTAAAACAATATTTGTCTCTGTAGTGAGCTCTAAGGGATGCCATTACTGACCAGCTAAAGCCTGTATGTAAAGGAAATATAGACAAGGCCTGAAGGCTGTAGGAGATGGTGGCAGATGACCAGTATAGATTTCTGCCCCACAGGATGCCTCAGAAGGGCCTCCTTTGATTATAAATGAAACAGGAGGAGACTAACCTGCTAGCTTATTTACCCAAGATAGATGCCTAAATGTCAGTGCTCAGAATATATCCTCCAAGGCCACCTGACAGAATATTTGGATTTCTCATTTTCTTTAAAAATACAAATTGCTCTGAAAAAAACTTCTGGGGGGGGGGGGAAAAAAAAAAAAAAAACAAAAAAAAAAAACAAAAAACAAAAAAAAAAACAAGCAAAAAAAAAACCAAACCATCCAAAACTGCTAAGATGGCCAGTTCAGGTACTCAGAAGTTAAGAAATGTCAGAAATAAGGTTGCCTGCACAATTGTATTTTTGGCCTTCTCATGTGTACTACTTCCAAAACATCTTTACATCTTTCATTACCAAAGCATTGTTCACTCATATTTTTAATTAAAGAGACAAATAACAGTGGCTGAGTAAGGGATGTTCTAATTCATCACTTCTCCAAGTGTACATGTGTTTGTTTTCTCTTGCAGAATCTGTAGCTTAATGCAACACAGAGTAGTCTTCAGGTTCAAAAAGGATGGCATAATTCATAGGCAACATATCTGAAACAGACCCCTATTTGTTTGGGTTTCCCCACATTCCCCTATTTTTCATGTGTAGATTTATGAAATTAACTTCTCAGCAGAATAAGCCTAGTATATTTGTTATTAAACTGGTTATGCAAGTCTGCACAGACTTTTCTAACATACCTTTGCACCAAAGGGTTTCTCTCAGAGGTGCACAGAATGTTGCCTGCAAAAGCTGACTTACTCAGTGTCCGCCAAATGAGGCAGAAGAGCAGGGTGAAGCAAATGAAGGCCCAGTTCCACTCATGGTTTTTGCCCACTGTAGACACTCCCATGAATACAAAAATCAGGGTCTCGCTGACGCTGCTCAGCATCTTCATGAAATATTTTATTGTAGTATAGGAATTCTGGGAAACATTCTCCTCCACATATTTTTTCATTGTCACTGCACATGATGTCATCCTGTACCAGGGGAAACATCAAGATCAGCCACAACCTGGCTTTTTCTTTCATTTAAGAGCTACCTCAGCTTTCGTTATCTGCACTCTCCATTACATGTCCCTGACCTTCCTAATATCAAGAAGCTTTTTATTTCTTCAGTAATATCAGCTATTGAAGAGCATCTTCATTCAACTTTACAAATCCATTTTGCATACAGGAAAAAAGAAGCAAACCAGTCAGCCTTCCAGACAAGGAAGCAGGGGTATCATGTTTCAGTTTGAAGTCCATTATATCCTGAATGCTTAACACACAAGCCACCAAGAACCAAATATTTGAGTCTCAAACAAAGGGCAAATCAGTTTTGTACTAGCCTATGTTTAGAAGGATATAATCAACCTCTCAGTGATCTTGTTCTTTGAGGTGGTTGGTGGTGGTAAGACATGGTAACAGTCCTATGCTCCCAGCAGCTCCCTGCCAGCTAGCTGGCAAGAGCAGCAGGGCTAGGATAAGCTTCAGTGACTCAACCCACAGCAGCCCATTGCGTACAGCAAGGGGAAATTCAATTACCTATAGATGTGTCCTTCCCCTCTCTTATTTATTCAGGGTGTGGGGAACATGCTAAGGAAGCATAAGGACGTTTTTCACCTCTTTGCTGTTAATGAAGACTAGAGTCTGCTTCAGAGGTATGAGAAGCCACCTGACACAATTGCTAGTATTAATTACCTGGAGCAGTAGTATTTGGGCAGCCATACTAAAGGAGGTTTCCTCTTTCCCCCTTTATTTTCTATAGTCATAGGTAATAAATAGATTGAGTGCTATGCTAGTAGCATAGTCCATCATCTATCTACTTTTTACTGATAGTATTTTAGTCTTTGGGGGCTTCTTCTGATTATATTTTTCCAAACTTGTGAATTTAGAGAATGTTGACTGTTCATTAAATAACCTTCTGCTCGTTTAATTTCCACTGAAGAAATCTCAAGGGTATTTTTGTAAAGCTGGGACATTTAGCAGGTCCAAGGACACTCTAAGACAAGGCCATTAGGAATTAATGTTTAATACTGTTGACTTTCAGAGGCACATGCATAATAGACTTTCATGACCCAAGTGAAAAATTAATGATTTCCTCAATAATTCAGAAGGGTGACAATAAGTTCCCATCCATAAAACAAGCAATAATTTCCTTAATGAAGCTGTAAGAATAATAAATTATATTAGCATTCTTTTATTACTAATAATTTCAGCACTCTAATGAAAATATGAAGCAAAAGAAATAAAGACCCATGTAGTCTAGTGTAATGAATAGGCAGGGAAGAAGTACTTTGGCCAGTGCAGGTACGAGTGTTCACTATATGCTAGGTCTAACACTGCTCAATTAAAGTTGTTAGTCGTCTCAATCAGAGCAAATGTGTTGGATATACAAAACACAGTACAAGAGCCATCTTCTTTATCTAACTGCTCAGGAAAACATATATCCTGTCTAACTACTTATTTAATATGGCTAAATATTTAAATGTTGCTTCCCAGGGCCATCCTACAAAGGCTGTCTTTACAAAGTCAATTCTACTTTGAAGCTGAACAAATTGGGTTGTTCATTCTGGAGAAGTCTCTGAGGAGACCTTATTGCAGCCTTTCAACACTTAAAGGGTGCTTATAAAAATGATGGGGACAAACATTTTAATAGGTCCTGTAGCAACAGGACAAGGGGTAAATGGTTTTAAACTAAAAGATTTTAGTAGATTTAGACTAGATATCAGGAAGAAATCTTTTACAATGAAGGTGGTAAAACACTGGAGCAGGTTGCCCAGAGAGGCTGTAGATGCCCCATCTGTGGAAACATTCAAGGTCGGTCTGGATGGAGCTCTGATCAACCTGATCTAGCTGAAGGTGCCCCTGGTCATTGCCCCTGGACTAGACAACCTTCAAAGGTCCCTTCCAATCTGAAGTATTCTTTGTTACTATGGTTCCATAAAATCAGGGTTTGACAAGTGAAGGTGCGTAAATGCACCTCTCTGAACATCAGCAGCCACACACTTGTATTTGTTAGGTTTAAATTGGTTTGTCCTCAATAAAGGGACTCCTTTCTGGGTCACCAATGCCCACAAGACCTATCATGGAAGCTCAGAGCCAACACAGGGCATTCCAAGGCTGATGCCACCCAACAGCTAGGCACTGAGCCTGCAGCAGCCACCAACACCTGCTGGAAAATTTACTATCATGTTCCCATTTCTTTACCCAGCTGAGGAGCTCTTTGTTTGAAATTCATTATTCATTATTTGTTTGAAAATCAGTATTATGTTTGAATTTCACCTCCCAGCAGTTTTCTTGCAAAGTCTTTCGCTTTCACCCCTATTCCTTCCTTTCTCTTCTGACTCCTTTTCTGATGCTCCCCTCTTTCCTTCGGACAGTACTCATCCTCTCTTCATTTACTATGGTCTATAGACCTTTCAGCTTTCTCACTGCAGGGGGCACCCATGCCATCACAGCACTTTAAGGAAGCAGTTGCTAGCATTACAGCAGCATCAAGCTCTCCTGATCACATGAAAATATGATCACCAATATTCATATGCATGACTATACATATGCATACGTACTTGATATTCTTGGCTGTCTGGTTTTGTTCAGCGTCAGTTCCAATGCTGCTGTTCAAATGTAAATTAATTCCAGTAAAGTCTGTTAGAGCTGATGTTCACAGCTGTATACAAAAGCAAAAACTTAGACATTCTTTATTATGTTTGCATACTCACTACTTTTCATCTCTCTTGCAATCTGATGGTGATGCTGCTTAGAAATAAGTACAGATAGTCTGACCTATTATCAAATGGTTCTCTCCTTTGTTGATCTTACCAGAGGCGGTGGCAGCACTAGTCACTTCACCCGCAGTTTGCAGGGTTTTTTCCAATAGGCAAAAATCTAAAAATTTTCAGAGCAGATATGCACTCCTCAATAGTACATCTGTACTTATGCTGACTGTGGGTTTGCATTTCCTAGTTAGCATTGCATTTTACAGATCTTTCAGAAGCCTTCCACTGCAGACCTCTGTGACAGAGACTGAAAATGCCTGTATTGTACCAACCTCATGCAAACCACCTCCTCAAAGTAATAATGCTTCCCTTCAGAGGCCATCTGAAAAGCCATCAAAGATACTCACGCCAAAATGCCTGAGATGTAAAGGGTTTCGGCGGACAAGTATGCCAGGTAGCTGAACATGAAGACCAACAGGGGTTCAATAGCAGAAACGTTGCGGGTGAATCGAGTCATGAACGCCGAAACAAATCCAAAGACAATGCCAAACAACATGCCACCTAGCCCCACCACGAAGAATCGAGCAAAACCAGCAAAGACATCGATGGATTCTATTTCTTCATACCTGTGCATCTGGGTGAAGGCGATGAAGATGTTATATAAAACCTACAAGTGAAAATAAGGAGACAACAGTCAGGTGTCTTGCTGAAACTGGCAGGCTTACTCACCTCATAGCTCTGTGTGTGTGCGCACCTGAAATTGCTTTAAATGGATCAGCAAAGTAACAGTTGAAACCTCAGCTGTTCTTAACAAGTCCCAGAATTGAGGGTCTGCTAAGCATCTCGAAAAATAGCAAAACCCAGAAGAGCAGATGGTTATGTAACGAGAGTAAAACTCTGGGGCATAAAATGCAATTGAAGTAACCAAAAAATAATCTTTGTTTGGTTTGTTTTCTGAAAGTAAATTTAATAACTGGTCTTTGTAGCAGATATCTAACTGCCAGATGGGTACCTATCAACCTCAGGCTCTACTCTTCATGCTCTCTTTCTCATTCAGGATGAGGCAGGGCAGTGACTAAGAATCACACTTTTGATTTAAATCCCATACAGATTGTCTGTATGATCTGTAGGGTGGACACATTTCATTAGATAGACTGGGGAATGTTAAATATTTTTCAGTAGTGTTTGATGCATAGAAATCGTGAATCACTGAGAATGGGAAAAGAAGCAGGAAAGGGAAGGCAAGGCAAGGCAAAGCAAGGGAAATATGGAAGCCTCAGTTTCATATTGACTCTAGCTAGATAAATACAGCCTCTCTATCCTCACAATACAGGAACTCTTGTCTCGATTGCAAAGTGGGAATCAAAAGCTGTGGCACTTTAAATGGCCTAAAGACCCTTCACACACATATTTTGACCAGGAAGCTTGAAATGACAAAAATAAAAAGAATGTCAGATTAAAAGAAAGAATTAAATTCCTATGTTGTATAATTTGGTCTGTAAAGGTAATTTAATTTAGATCAGGTAAGTTTGTCACTATCAATAATTTCTGCAGAAATTTGTGATGAAAAATCTTCAGTATATTCTGCTTTTATCCATCTTCTAGAAACTAATAGAAAGTTTCCACAGTAATAGTTGTTATAGCAGCAGAAAGGTCTTAGAGGTTGCTGACAGTTGGTTAATATTAAGTCCTGTCAAATCTGTTTCCAGGGAGTGTGGAACACATGAAAGTCACCTTTCAGTTTCCAGGAGAATTCAGGGAACATTTAAAGACACCACCTCTTCAAATTTGCTGCACCAAAACATTAGCTCAAAAATACAAAATAGACCAAAACAATTTGCCTCGTCTGATTTTCTTTGGTCTTTCTTCTTCATATAGTTGATAGCTACTATCTAACCTAATCTAATCTAATCTAATCTAATCTAAATTGCTGCTGGGAACAGATGACCTTGAGCTGTCACACAACCTGTTCTCATTGCTAATATTTCTGAGGAACAGACAATGCACAACATAACGTTTCACAGGAGAAAATATCTGCAGCTGCTTTTTCCTGATGGCTATGTACAAAATAGGGCTCTTCAGTGACAGATAGGGAAAAGAGTGTTAATTTCTCTACAGTAAGTACCCCTTACTGTATTTATCATACAGGTTTTAATTACAAAGCCTGTTTTCTCTCTGTCTGCCCTTTCCTGCAGACTTCAACATTTTCCTAAGACTTGTGATTCTTTAGAAAAAATACCAAGGTGTGGATCTATGCTGACTTATGAGTAAAACAAAATATCCTCAGGAAAGTACTTAGTAATTTTTTTCCCTTTTTCTGGTTCCTAAAGTGTCTATATGATATAATTGATGGCATTAAAATAGAAATTATGAAAATGTGACATAATTTTCAATTTTTATAACTTCTTTTTTTTGAGTAAACTATTCTATACAACATCCTGAACTGCATCATACAAATAAAGCTCCATTTAGAATTATAGAATCATGGAATGGTTTGGGTTGGAAGGGACTTTCAAAGGTCATCTAGCCCAACCCACCTGCAATGAGCAGGGGCATCTTCAGCTAGATCAGGTTACCCAGAACCACATCCAGCCTGGACTTGAATGTCTCCAGGGATGGGGCATCCACAACCTCTCTGGCCAACCTGTGCCACCCTCAACAAAATTTGTTCCTCACATCCAGCCTGAATCTCCCTTCTTTTAGTTTGAAACCATAATCCATTGTCCTGTCACAACAGGCCTTGCTAAAAAGTCTCTCGCCATCTTTCTTTATAGGCCATGTTAAGTACTGAAAGGATGTGATTAGGTTTACCCAGAGCCTTCTCTTCTCATGGCTGGGAGGAAAAATGAGACTGTCTACATAGGAGAGGTGCTCCATCCCTCTCATCATTTTTGTGGCCTTCCTCTGAACCCTCTCCAAGAGGTCCATGTCTTTCCTGTACTGAGGACTCCAGAGCTAGACGCAGTATTCCAGGTGGTTTCTCACTAGAGCAGATTAGACACTGCAGTGTTTATGCCAGTAAACTGAGTACTATAGTTCTTACATGGTAGGAAAGCCTGAATCAGGTTAGGATGCCTTTGTTCACCCAGTGAAGGGATGTATTGATAGCTGGCCTCATTTAACAACTGTGAGAATGTCATGCTTTGGGGTTTCTGAAGGGGACATTACCATGTAGTGGTATACTGCTGGGCGGTTGGTTGAGCTAGGGAGAGGAAGAGAGAGCGTGACACTGTCACCCACAGGGGACCTCCCCAGGGACAGGTCCCTGCTCTGGGTGTCTATATGATATGCATATTGCACATACCAACCACATCAGAAGCTCTGGAAAAAAGATTTTAAAGTGGCCATCTTAACCACCAACACAGGCAGCCTTGATAACTCTTTCTTTCCATCCTGATAACACTTCCTGACCACATGTATTTAATTTTACTCTGAACACAGTCGGTCAGCTTCAACAACCAGAGCAGAGAATATCTTCATTCTCTTTCCTAGCACCCATACATCCCAGTGGCCAAAGCCTTCCTCAGAAACATCCAAGAGTAAATTCAAATCTCCTCAAATAAAGAAATTAGTTTAACTTGCATCTCCATTCTGCACTGGATTTCTTTAACTGCTCTGCTACTGCATACAAAGAAGAGAGGGCATCACTAGAAAAAAATGGTCACTGCCACTTTGTTTTAACTACAGCATCAGTCATAGGTTTTCTTAGCATTTCTAAAATCAGGTGTCAGAGGTGAAGTAGTAAGGGGAAATATTCTGTTTCCTCATGCACACAGGTGTTCAGCTCCTGTTGAGACAGACATGGTCTGTGTATGTGGGGGAGCAGAGCTTCCAATGCCTGAAACACTTCCCAGCAAAATCACATCCTCCAACTGTGTTCAGGTTTGAATAAAATCTGCACTGAATTTAACATCACCACTGCTTTGAATAAGGCTTTGAAGCTCCACTAGTGTATGATACATACTAGGACCAGTCCTGTTGCTGTCTGCACTTTTCTGATGCAAACAGTTGTCTCAGAAGCAACTGGAACAGGAAGAAATTAGCAGGACCTAGAGACTTTTTGTTCCACCCGTAGACATGGCTCTACTAAGGAGAACAGGAAAAGGTACAAATGGGTAAAAAAAGGTAAATTATGCACTTTTGTCCAGGTCCCTTAAATCCAATGCATAATTCCTAAGTCATGATTCACATTCCACAGCCTGCAATTTTGAAAAAAGAAATTCATACCAGGATATTGAACTAAATATAGGAGAAGGAGCTATTGTTGCATCAAATAATACACAGGTTGAGATATTCTATACCAGGTTTTCCTGCTGGGAAAAAAAATATGTTCAAGCTGATAAGCAGACTGGAGAGAACCAGGGGATACTTGTATTTAAACACTATAAAAGGTATGTATGCTTAATATACCTTAGCGATACTATTTTTTTAAACACACAGAGTTACCTCGAAGGAAATTGTTAAGAGAGAAAAGGGAGGAACTGAGACACCTGAAATACACAGTTTTAAAGCCTTTTAAAAAAGCAAGAGGGGTATCAGAGAGGAGAAATACACCTATTGGGTCCATACAGGTGAAAGTTACTTCAGTCTTCTTAAACATGAAACTAGGTAGAGATTCTGAAGATCTGAATGTCCTGAAAATGGATGAGATGTGAGTGATGCACAGATGTATCAGCAAGAGCTGACAAACTGATTGCAGCACAGCTGCTGTAAAAGCCCCAAAGATGAGGGGACGTGGGGCAAATGGAAGTCACAGTGGTGTAACAAGCACTACTTGTGTACAGCCCTTTCATCTCTTTTGCTGACTTACCTAGTGTTGCTGAGGAATGCCTACATACCACTGTTCCTAAAGGCTTTCTGCCACTACACATTTATGCTATAGCAGGATGCTAACTAAAAGCTCATGTAAATACCATGAGGTGGATCCACATCATAAATAACAGCTGGGAACAAAGGGAAGGCAATGTAGAGAGCCCATCAAAAAAAGGATCAAACAAGCTTTTCCATTGTGAGGAAGAGGTATTATATTTTGAAGTCTGCCTGTGAAGGAAGCAAGAAGGCAGGTGAAGTGATAGATTCATTGGGATTATATTGTTACAACTGTAACACACAAGCAGTTTGCATATAAAGTTAAGTAACATTTATTCCTTAGTTCTACATTGGCCCTACATCTGTGATTCACCAAGAGGAAGGATTTATGATCAATAGGCTGTGGCTGCAAAAAATGACTTCATTCCTTTTCCTTTTTGCATTGCTCATAAGCTGCACTTCTCCCACGAAGCCTTTCAGCAGTCAACTCTGTACAGATTTTAAAGTCCAAGTCATGCTATACCTCATGTATAACAGCATCTGAATAGTTTCTATGTGTTCTAGATTCCTGTGATTAAAATTCTGTAAAGATCTTATCTAGCAAAACTCCTTAACCTGCAGTTAACTTGCAGCACATGAGCAGTGAATTTCCTGCTTGAAAATTCACTGTGCATTGAATTTCCTGCTTGAAAACTCTTCCTTGAAAAACATGTCTTCTAAGTGACTTTGTCAGCTGCAGTTTGCAAGCAGAATTTCTGCAGGTTGCTCCAAGTTTTAGAAAACTTTTAGAAAAGTATTAGCAAGATGAGTTCTGTAAAAAACATTTTTTCATATTAAAAACCCAAAACACAACCAACCAACCAAGCCCAAACCAACCAACCAACCCACCAAACAAAACCCCAACAAACAAAATATCTCCTATTCCCAAAGCACAGTTTCTGGACACTTAAGATAAGACATCCGAGAAAGGTGAATATTTTTCAGATATTCATTTTTTACTGATAGAAACAGGGTTATGCAAAGTTATTAGTGGCTTTTGGAATTCCTGTCTAAGGTCTCTGGGGAATTTCCTAGGAGAAGCAGGAGGAAGGAATGCAGCACCCAGAGGTTGTTCACATCTGATTTGGTTCACATCGTTTTTCAGAGTCCTCTCTACAGCGTGTGACAAGGAAGGTCTCCTGTGTTCTTATCCCTGCTGCAGAGGGTTAAGCAGTAGAATGTCTTTAAGCAGTAGAATTTTCTATTTACCTGCTTGCACAATAACAAGAATTTTTTATAGGTCTTACACTGATCCTACCACTGAAATCAGCCTGAGCTTAGCCATTCACTTAAGTGAATCACAAGCAAGATGTGGTCTATGCTTCCCTCTCCCAGCAGATCTAACACAATATGTTTTTAAAGAGTTAATATAAGATGTAATCTTTACATACATTAAAATTACTTGTGTGTGATGGAATAGAGTATCCACAACATAAATAATGTATCTACGATCTACTTATAGCTGCTCTTGTCCTTTGCCAAATAACCCTACAAGCCAAAAGAGGCTAAAGAAGGGAAGACAAGGAGTAGAAAGAAACTCACCACAGTGATGCCATCATTTAGCAATGATTCTCCAAAGATCATCATGTAAAGCTGCTCATTAACGGAGGCTTCTTCGAAAACTACCAGAGCTGCCACAGGATCCACAGCTGAAATCATGCTGCCAAAGAGTAGGTTCTGCAGCAGGTCCAGGTCAGTCAGGCCGAAGGCTTCTATTTGGCAGATCCCATAGAGGGAGAGGCCAATTCCAAATGAGTTTAGCAGAGATCCCAGCAAAGACCACCACAGGATGGACCCAAAGTTTTCAAAAAATGGGCGAGTTGGCATGAAATAACCCTCCTCTAGGATAATGGGTGGAAGGAGATACAAAAAGTAAATACTAGAGTCCATCACTGGTGGAGATTTGTGATCTGAAACAAAAATGATCGCTCCTACTAGTGCTCCAATGACAATCAGGATGCAGCTTTCAGGCATGAGTCTGGGTAATCGGTGATAGAGGTGGAAACCTTGAATAAAACATTAGGGTATTATTCCAATTTAAATTAACTTGATGTCAGACAGATGTTTTGCCTGCCATTGAATACTCTGTTGTCAGACAGCCAGGTATTGTTCTTTAGATTATAAGTGTAAAAACAGGCAGTACCATTCCCTTCAAAATTAAACATACCCAGACTTGTACTTCTAAAGCAGAGGAAGAGCTTGGCAATAAATCTCTTGTCTACCTGCTCCCCAGTTCTCAACTTCTGAGCAAGTGTGACTGAGTCTAAACTCTTTCTAAGAATGCAGAAACTTCTTTGAAATTGTACTCCACAAACTGGAAAGCAAGCAATCTTCAAGAGTCCTTGCTGCCACACTGCTACTGTCAAACCTCTGAGGCACAGTATTGTCCCTCCATCTCAAAGGCACCCTCTCCCTGGCTGCAGGTTCCAAGGCAGCTTCCTCCCCAGTGCTGTGGAGGGTCACTGGCTTCAGAGCTCCTGCTGGATTTGGGCTGACCAGGAACCTGGAGAAGTCCAAGAGAGCAGCCCAGATGCCATCATCTGCTGAGCTCCCTCCACTTCCAACACTCCCCTGAAGCATTAAATGGACTCAAGATTATCCACAGACAGAGGAGCTGAGAACTCATGAACAATAACATATCCAAAGCAGCAATAATCAAGCCACAGTAATGTATGACATTGTACAAGATGACTAACCTTGTATTTCTGGGAAAACTGCTGTTCCTACATAGAGTAAAGAACCCTATGAGTTAGTTGACAGAAAGAAAACCAGTGATTTCAGCTGAGCTGAAAGAGCTACCAACAGCCCTTAAATATCTGAGAAAATAATGCATCCTAAGGGTTTGGGTTTTTGGTTTTTTTTTTCCCCTTACTAGAATAAAGGTTGAGTCTACACTATAGCAAACTAATCAGGCCAAAGAATTTTCAAAGCCGAAAGGTTCAGGCTGAATCCACACAACCAAATTCTCTTCCTTACTCCAGCAAGTACTGGTCACATCCAAACATCTTGTGAGAACATCTGTTGGCCCACAAGTCAGCCTGGGCACTGCTTGGGAGAAGGCTTGTCAACATGAGTCAGAGCTGAGAAGGGGCATGCCAGCACTGATGTGGTATGAACAGTCACACACAGCTTCCCAACAGGATGCTTGGTAGTTTACAAGCATAGATGTAGCCAAGCTGTTTTACAGAAAAAGGGTCATACTTGCCAATATAAAAGTTGTGGGTATGAATCTCCTGCCCACCTTGATGTACTACTAGTGCAACTGCATTTGCATAATTCTTTCCATCTGAAACAAATGCTGATACCAATACCAAGATAATGTCTAGCAATAGCTCATCTAGTTACTTTACCAGGAACTGTGTAATCATACTGCAAATGAGAGGTTCTTTTATTAGAAATTTAAGGAATTATTCAGAATTTACAAGAATGAGAATGAGGCAGACTAGTAAACCTTTAAATCTAGTGGCTGTGTGCTAGGCTGTGTGCCTGAGGCTAGGTAAACCTCCATTCTATAACTCCAGAAGTTTATACCATGACTGTGCTTCTGTAACCCTCAAATTATCTATGTTAAACTCTGAAGAAAAAGAAAAATATTTTTATGACATTTTATATAATTTATTTAGGAGATTGTTTGAAATACTGAAAGTATGTTAAGATCATAGCTCCAGTCATCAACTTTTCTAATTAAAAATATCTCGTTTAAGTTTTCTGTCAGTTATACAGGATAAGGGGATTCTTTTGTCTTTCAAGGTCTCAGAAATGTTTCCCACCCTGGAATCCTGAAATCTGGAAAGAAGATAATGCCTGAATAAAACACTGAAAAGTTTAACAGTTTGGAAATCTTCTTCCCTAGGTAACCAGATTATTCAGACTAACACTTCCTACCAAATAGATTTTGAGTCAGCAGCCCCGCATTTTTCAGTGAAAATATTATTTGAAAACCCCTGGCTAAGGAATAGATCGGCTTGGGAGGATGCTTGGAAGGCATCACACAGTCTGTTTCTTGCTCAAACCAAGAAAATTATAATATGGCAAGTCCTGTGCTTTTATGGATGATGAATAAAGAAATCGATCAATATGCTCACTGCTATAGTCACACTCTGCTGACACCATAACAGCAGATTTGACTTGTGAAAAAGGGAGATCGCATGTGTGCAGCCCTTCACCTTAGTACTATTTTCTTCATTTATTTGGTGTTGCTGCATTAATTCTGAATGGTTAAAATAATTTGAACCTGGTCATACAAACATGTAAGACACATGGTGAGCCATTTTTTACTATGTTCATTGCAGTTCCTACCTCCCCAGGAGTTGTCTTTCTTCATTCAGATACCTACAGGGAGTTCTAATAGAAGCTGGATGTATTGGTATGTACTGAAAAGGCACTTACCCTACATCTCTAATGACCTACACTCAGACTCTGAGTCTCTCTCCTCTGGTGTTACTTTCTGAGCAACTGTAAATAGCAAACATGTAAAACAAAGACTCAAAGAGAGTCTTTCCTATTATTTACACAATGGAAGAATTCTTCCCACTTTTCTCCCCAAGATTCAATTCACTTGAAGCCTCAGCTGATGTTACTGATTTCTACAGCTGTGGCACATTGTAGATTCTGGTAACTTGTGACGTTCAAAAATCAGAAAAAGGAATGGACAGCACTGTGTAGGGCAGCTCCATTGCTACTCACTAACATAGACAACCCAAGAGACAGAAAGGTTAGAGGTCATATATTTACCTAAGTAAGCTGGAAGCATTCAGAGCTGGAATTTTGTCATTGCCATGGTAATGAACACACCTGTTCTTTTGAGGACAGAAACTGTAAAAAGAACCCCAGCTACAAAGTGCATGGAAGATACTTGGTTACACGGTATGCCTTTAACTTCTTGCTGAGGTAGAAGGACCCAAGATCCCATTTTCTACTTACCTATTTTTGCAAGAGAGGCAAGGAGGATCCAAAGAGTAACTTCATAGGGAATTTGAACATAGCCATAGTCCACTGTGAAAACATGTAGCCTCGTATCTTGTGAAGAGCCACCAGACTGATCAGGCTCATAGTGAGGCAGTAAAGTGTTGCTGAGGTTGGGCTCATCCACATAAGCAGCAGCAGGACAGCATACCAGACTCAACAGCAAGAGCAACCAGTTCAAAAGCTTTTCTTGTGCAAGTGTGGCAGAGCCCATGTCTGCATCTGTGACTGGTTTATTACAGATACAGCATATAGTGGGTGCATGAAGGTATGCAACACTCACTCCTGTTGCTTCGCGCTGCTCATATCCACAGCCGCTTCTTCCTCAGGGCTGCTTCATTTGCCCTTTAGATGTTGTTTTAAAAGCCCTAATGTACCTGTCCTCTTCCTTGTATTACAGATGGACCTAGAGTTTGTATAAAGATACCGGTTCTGCCGGTTCCTTCAACCTAGATAAACCTCAGCAACAGCATCACCCTGTTAAGGAATAAAAGCCCTTTCTAACTGTATTATTTATCCAGCCACTCTGATTTCTTTTTCCCACTGTCAAAAAAAAAAAAATTCAGGTAGCAAGTGCAGCTCAGATAAATAGTATCATGTGGGTGAGATGGTCACATCCTGTGCATGCAGGAGAGCCTACTCCATACCTTCCTTTTCTGCCCTCACTCCCTGTCTGTCCCCCCAGTGCAACTGGCACCTCAGATATCACTACACTTGGCACGGCTCACTTGTCCTTTCTCAGCTGGGAACAGAACTGCTTGGCGTGTAAATAAATGTGCTCTGCAGGGCTTACAGTAGGGACATCTGGTGGAGGACCATGCAAATTGCCTTCTTGTTTAGAAACGTGTTCTCTCCCTTAAATTTGTGGACATAATTTAGTACATAATAACAAAAGAAAGAAGAAGGTCTGAATTACATTCACATGCCTAAAACTCTATCTTGAGTCGTCTTGTATTTGGCATTTGTTTTACTCATGCCAGCAAGGCATTTATTGGGCAACTACATTATCCTCCCTGAACGCAACATTTACCCGTACAGAGTATTTCTTTAAAAGGTCAGTCTCTTCTCTCCTCCAAAAAAACTACCATGTTTAGTGTTAGGTTAACAATGTGTGCAAACATAGTAGTGTTGATTAAAAGCTGCTTGCAGAAGAGTTGGGGTGTTTTTTTCAGCACACTGATTCTGTTAACAGCAGTATTTCTTGAGCCCCTTTCCAACAATAAATCTGGCAGATGAACTATTCAATTAACATTATAAAACAATGACTTTTTTTTAACTTGAAGGCCAGATGAAGTCAGCAGAACACCAAATCAGTGAGCCTCCTGCTCAGATTTTCTTAACCCTAACCACTGCATTTGACTTAGCGACAGAGAGCAAGATGTCTTGAAAGTAAGTGGTATGAGCCTTGTAGAGTTAGCAGCTAGAGGACTAGAAAGGAAAGACATCAAAGTCCCTGGAAATCTACCAGCTGTGACAACCAGGACTTTCATTTACAACTGCAACACCAAGAGATTCAATGGGACTCGTGAGTGACCAGCACAATACATGATCAGCAATATGCAAATGTCTGCAAGTATGAAAGGTTTCACAACTGGTAGGAATTCTTTCTCTCATTGCAGGAATGATGGGGATGCCTGGGATCAGACCTGATATAGTGCTCCTTTCCTTTCTCAACTCATTTGGCATACCCAGTTGTAGCAGTCTCCCATGGCACTTCTTTGGTGCTCCCACAGGAGGAGGTGACCCATTTGAAGACTTTGGATTTGTCCCACTGGGCTGCACAGGAAAATTGAAAGCTTTCTCTGGAGTTCCCTTTTTTAATATTTTTCTAGAAAATGAGTATAAAAATATTCCAGAAGAAATACAGTGCCAATAACAAAGCATTCTCATGTATGTCTCAACATCACATCAAAATATATATAATAAAAATAATACAGAAATAATTCATGAAAGAGTTCACATTTACAGATGTGTGCGATGCCACTTAGTTTTACTGTGGAGCTGCAGCACCGTCACACTGCAGTCCTTCTCACTGTTTTGGAGTGAGATATTACTGACAGTTAGTTACAATCCACAGTGGTCAGCCAGTGTAGAAAAGGCCCTTTACAGCCACGTCACCATTCCAGAGCCTGCTGTCATCACCCTCCTGTGAAATTTCTGCTATCGATATACCAGGCTGAATAACCTTAGGCAAAACTCCTTTAAGCTCCAATTTCCCAACATCTTAGTAGTTTTCACTGGCATGTGGTAATGCATGTATTTCCAGAACTTATTTGGACCAGCAGAAACAGAGGACTTCCAGGTAATGACTGGTAAAATCCGGAGAGCTTTCTTCACTACTGGATGCAAAGTCTCTGGCTCTTGGAAAGCCTGGAACTTTATTAATACTAGTTTGATCTTTTTGTCTTCCAAGGCACAGTTCACCGCTGCCTGCAGTTCAAAGATGCTTGGCCCACTGACGTAGGCTGGGCTCAAAATAATTATTACTCGTCTACTTTGTTTAATAGCTGTAACAACTTCATCTGTGTATGCTGGAGAAGAAATGGCAACAATCGTTACTGCATTCTATAATGGACTTTATAGCTTATCAGTTCCTTTATTGACAGCTAAAACCCAGAAATAAGGAAACCAAAAATAGGGATGTTAAGCAATCACATAACCCCTGTCTTCGCTATCAGAAGGTGCTGCTGATGTTCTTACACATCCTGGAGAATTAATCTTGTTGCTCAGGAGGTAGAGGACAGAGCTGACATGTAAACCCACTTTGTTGCTACTTAAACAGTCTCAAGGGGCAGTTGGACTTGTCTTTGTCTCCCCAGGGACAGGTACTGAGGGCTTTCTAGTTACTGCAGCTAGCATTGACTAAAGTAGTTCAGGAAGTAATTACTGAAATATTTGTGGTCTTCTTTTTAGTGAATGGAGCCTGCTTGCAAAGAAATTCTTAGATGAGAAGCTTTATCTCAGCTTAGTAGTTCCCAGAGATCACACTTAAACATACGTATGCCTGAGGCACAGGGGCCAGATATAAAGATCAAAACAGCATGAGATTTGAGCAGAAACTCCTGTACCAAAATGTACCATTTGCTGATCTCTTGCATAACGTTTTATGGAAAGTGAAAAACAGTTTTATAAAGAACTGAAGATTTTTTACCATCCACAGGGACCTTACCTCCTCCTGGAAGAATATCTCTTTCAAGAATGCATAACTTGTATCCATATTTATTTTCCAGCATATCTGGAAGAAGCTCCAGGGCAAACTTTTCTTCACTAATTAGAGTCGAGCCACTTTCGGAAGAGTCCAATTTTGCATAGGACACAAATGCATCAAATTCTTTGCCATCTAAAATAAATAAATAACAATATATATTAGCAAATCTGTCTGAAGCATTAAGCTTCCTTTATTGTTCAGTTTCCATATATATGTATTTAAGTAGAACATAAACCAACAGGTGAGAACACATTTTATGGCCAGTTTCCTAAGGTAGAAAACTAACTAGGTAGGCACAACTGGTCTGTGCACTTCATGCCCCCACATTGTGAATGGTACTGTGTGCATGTGGTACATGAGAGTCAGGGAGAAAGACAGAAGCCACCACAATGGAACCCAACTGTGTCTTCAACTTCAATGCACAAATCTTGGCAGGTCTTTTTTTGTCCTACTGACATATGGGGTGATCTCTAAGGGGACTTTCCAGAGGTTCTTAAATCAATTTGTTACCAAATAGAGGGGAAATATTCAGTGATTTCCCAAATCACTTTTGCCAGCTGCCTTAGGGCTCACAAAAATACTTTCCAAAACGGCAGTTAATTGTCTCTCATTATATGTATTTATAGATAACTACATCCAGTTACTTCACACTCACGTATAATGCTCGTACACACATGCAAACACAAAAGCAGACTGACACAGCTCTATCTCAATCTGCAGCAAGATTCAAGAATTTTTAGAAAAATTTCCTTGGTCACATACTACCAGATTTCCTTCAACACATATAAGAAAATTATATGTTAAGTTCTTCAAAGCAGGCACAGTCATTTCTGATGCATTTTCATACTGCTTATTGTGTTGGAGACCCATTTTAGCTGAGATAATGGAGTGATGCTACTATGAAGATTTGAAATACCAGAAGCTAATCACTAGTGTTAATGTCAAAATGGTCACCATAATTTTGAATATTTCCCAAATGTACACTTCTCAGTCAGTGCCCTGTATCACCTTATTTTTCTTCTTTGTTTATTGTTCTGAGAAATTGTTGTCTTCAAGTGAAAAATACAATAGGCTCTGGAGTTCTTCATTTAGTTCTGCAAGGATATTTGATTCTTATCCACAGGTTCTGTTGAGCACTTTCAGAGAATGAAGTTCAAATGTTGGGGATGCCCTACTATCCCCTAAAAAGGGACTGCCAAAATTCAACTTCCTACACTAACCTGGTTAAATAAGAGATCTTGTAAAAGGCTAATTGTGACATTTCAGTTGGTGTTAGATACTTCCTCCCCACTGCCTGGCTTTTTTTTCCATCTAAATCCACTGGGCACCTTGTTAGCTTTAGCAACATTTGTATTGTATTGACTCAAAGACAGCAGGGTCAGTAAGAGAATTTAATTAAACTGTTAATTCCCACCAGATTAACTCACATGGAAAAAGGAAGAAGAAAAAACAAATAAAATTAATACCATGTAATGTTTCTTACCTCCCATACTTTCATTGTGGGCCAGATAACTTCGGTACATCAGCACTATTTCAATCCAGTGCTGGTAAATAAAGGCAGTGCACAAAAGTAATGCAAATAGAATAGAAATGGCACTGCACAGGACATGTAAGAGAAACACTGTAGAAAGAAAAGGGTCTATCATAACTCAAGCTTTCCAAAATAATATTGACAGTCTAGATGAAAAATTCATTCCAAAACTGGGGGCAAAGCATCTCACAATCTTCTTTCTTACACCACTGGCAGACCTTAGAGAACTCAGGAAGTTACTGAGCTGCAAACTTTAACAGAGTTTCAATCTATCATCAAGGACCTTTTTTGAATAGACTCTCCTTGATGGTATTAAAAGCTAATCTGTGATGGAAAGCACATAGAAAATGGTCTGTGGTACACTAGGCAGGACTGAATGTAGTCATCACTTGAGTTGGAATTGTCGCATCAGAGCACACATAACAGCACACAGTGCCCTGCTGGAAACTTCCTGTGCCACTCCAAAGATGAATTTCCATTTTGAATTACGGTTCAATGGTTTAATTTCAACTCTGATTCTAGCATTGGTCTTTGCTTGAAAGGCTTCCATGTTCATACCAGTTATGATAACTTCTCAGAAACACACATGCTAAGGACTGGGAAAACAAACAGAAATATCCTATGAAAATCAAGGAATACTATTGCTTTCAGCAGCTGCTCTGATTTGGTTTAGTAGACTGACTATTACTGTTGAAAAATGCTACACTCCTCTTCTTCCAGTCACTCTCCAGCTTCCACTTGGCCCACTTGCCTACAATAAGCCCCCATATAGCCCCGTCCTTCTAAGTGGTGAGAATAATGTGCCTTTCTAGACATCTGGAGAATCAAACTTCTCCCATCCAGCTTCAAGAAATTTCTGCAGCTGGCTAAAGTGTCAATGCAGAATGAATTTTTAGCAGCAAATCAAAATGTGTCTTCAAGGGCAAATAGTTATCCATCGATAGTTTTACCTCTCTGCTTCCTTTTCAGCTGGATCATAGCTGTAGCATTCCCCACTGAATTCTCAGCAAAGCAAGTGAAGGTACTTCCAAGGTCCCTTTCAGTAACTTCTTTCAGTTTTGCAACATGAAGAAGAGTGCACCCCTTTAAACCTTCTGGATAAACACTAAAGAGAGAAAAATATGTATTTGCTTGATACCTTTGCTGCTCATGCACACTGTTTTCAAATGTCCTAAACACAAAATGGAGTTTGCAACTTCCTAACACTCATCTTGAACTTTTGACAATGGTTGGTTTGGAACTTCCAGTTGGTTTTTACATTGTAATAAAATACTGATGACATCAATAGTGTGCAGACTGAAGGGTTTATTTTTAATTCATCAACTGAACAAAATTCTTAAGCACTTGTCTACTTTTAAATATATATTATTATATTTAAATATATACTATTATATTATATATAAATATATATTATATAAATATAATTTGACTTCTGTACAAGTATTTGTGGTCTTCTAAAATGTAAAAAAAATTATAAGGGTAAAAATGGAGTGAAATAAAACTTCAAAAGGAGCCACAAGTGAGAATTAGATGGGCAAAAAGACTGAGCAGCATAGACTCTCCCACAGTGGTAAAAAGCCCAAGGACAAGAGAGGCAAACAGAATAAGGTATAAGGGACAGAAGTATGGGAAATTAAGAGGTAACAAAGGAATCCCTTTGGGGCTGAATGAGGGTTGTATGGAACATATGTGTGCCTTCAAAAACTCTAGAATCCAGGGTTTCTATGTCTCAGCATTTCTCTTTGAAAGCCACAAGTACAGGCATCTCTTTGGTGGTCCTGAAGGCACTTCACATCTTGATACTTCAAAATGACAGCCTACCATGGCCCTACTTCTGCTAACTCAAGGTACATAAGCATGAGTACAGGCAAGAATCCAATCTGTACCAAAATTCTGTTGGGAATGTTATAGTCATTTGGGTTTTTAAAAAATGAACAGAAATAGTATGCAAAATCCTAAAAACTTGCTAAGAAGAACATTACAAAGCTAAGCATTCAAAAATTAGAAAAATCAAATTTCTAATCTAATTTTTCATTCATGAGTATGAATGTGTGCGTGCTTGTGCGTGTGTGTAATGTCATAATTTCTTTTTTTCCCATATGACTCCTATTAATAACTGAATTTTAGCAATGGCAGCAGGGCTTTAGCTTCTCATAGTGTACAGAAAATTTTCCCTATAAACATGACTCAGGACTGTGTAGTGAGAGACACACTCGCCTGTGTTGTCTTCACTTCTTCTTGCCCAAGTTGGACACTGCAAAAGTGACTATATGGGTCACAGGTCACAGAAAATCTTTTCCCTGCATATGGCCTTTGTACAGGGTCTGGTTAATTCTTGTCAGGGGAGAATT
The DNA here is from genome assembly GCA_036873685.1 of Agapornis canus. Lineage (NCBI taxonomy): Eukaryota > Metazoa > Chordata > Aves > Psittaciformes > Psittacidae > Agapornis > Agapornis canus. The sequence goes on from JBAFWW010018404.1 coordinate 25,811, forward strand.
CTGAAATTCGGTGGCCTGAAATTCAGTCCTCAGACTGCCTAACCCCAATGTCTGAGGCACCTGAACTCCTTTCAATGTCCAGTACTGTTTTACTGATCTGGTTCATTCCCCATTCAGGGATAGCTTCAAAAGACAGAACGTGTGAGTTTCTGGCAAGGTACAACAGAGGAAACACTTGAAAAGAGTGGATACAGGCACAGGAGACCAAGTACCACTCTCACTGTAGCTGTCCATAGGCTAAAGCTTCAGGAAAAAGAGTTAAAATTGTGCAGAATGTTTGACTTCTTCACTTTATGGTCATCATTATGTGCTTTTGTAACTGAAGTGCATGTGCCTATCACATGCCTATGGACATACACATTAATAAATTGAAGAACAGAGCCTCCTGAGTTTCTTTCAGTAAAATGTACTCAGTAAAGTTGTAGAAGGATTTTTATAGCTGCTGACTTTAGTAGTAATCTGACTCCTGTGATTTTTTTCCCTACCGTGTTTCCTGATTCATTTTCTCATTTATATTTTCTTTGTTGTTTCTTTTCCATGTTACCCTCATCAGAGAAGCTCTTTCAAACCCGAACTGTACACGGCATTCCAATTCAAGTGGCTTTCCTGGAACAAATTAAAGCAGGAAAATCATGCATGTAGGTTACCAGAATATCTTTCTTTTAAAAAGCCTGGGTTCTATATAACACTTGATGCTTCCTTTAATATTCACAAACAGACATACCAAGCAAAAAAACCACATTGTGTATAAAATTCTCATACTCCTAGAAAGCAAAGCTGCTTTCCTTTATCAAGATCTTTATTATCTATTAATTTCATTTAAACATTCTCTTTCACTTTTAGATAAGGAATTAAAACTCACCAAGCTCTGCTTCCAGAATCATCACACCATTAGGATACAAGAAGTTGGGTGGATGGATAGTGGTTTTTGCTGCAATTAACAGGAGTACTGTTAATAACTACAATGCTATCATCAGTGCAGAAGAGCAGAGAAAATATCTTACAGAATTTTCTTTTTTAAATGTTTGGTGGAATTTAGACACCAAAATCCAAAAGGGTGATTTACAGTTGTTGAGACTGCACAGGTGAGTTTTGACCACAAACCTTATATAGCTACTTAAAGACCTGCTGTCTCAGTTACTCTGAGACATTGTAGGTTGCACTTAAGGCTATTTAGAATTTAGAAATTAGGGGCTCCCCTTGCAAAATCCCCTGAAGGGGTTCCATGCCAATCCCCATTCCATTAAGCACACACAGAGCACAGACACTTAAATTAAAATAACCTTTTCTTTTTTTCTTTTTCTGTTTTTCAGAACAAGGGCTGTCAAAGGGCACAGATAATGGCATCACAGTTCATACAAGCTACTAAGCAGCTACCCAGCCTCCGGAAAAACAACCTGAAGGTGCTAAAACCCACAGCTCTGATATTCTAGGAAAGTCCCATCCTGCAGGAAATGGTGCCACATAACCCTTTCGGTTTTCTTTTAAACCAAGCCACAGAAGAGAAATGTATGCAAGATTCAGGTCAATTATGTATATATATGACTCCTTTCAAACGTTTTTCTGGCTGTGCTGTGAAGTGAGGGAAAAGAACTGAGAAGCACAGTGCTTAGCTCAGACTTAGTGTGATCAGAATAAAAGCAGAGTTATTTCATGATTGATTGGAAAATATTTCAGGAATATAGCCAGAGAAAGGAGTGAAAGAGCATTATAACTCAGCACACAGATGTCTCAAAAGCTGGTAAGGTGTGGTTTCCAGACCCTATTCTGGTGGGGAATATAGATTTTTTCCATGACTTCTTAGTACCAAATGCATCAAACATCTGCAAAAAAAGGAACAGCTACTTCAGAGGGGTGCTGTATTCCCCTAGACCATGGAATTTCAGAGGAATGATGTCCTCACTAAACCATAGAACTAGGTTGCCTCCCCTGACAGCTTTGTTTTGCTCTCTAAATCTTGATCTACCTTCCACAGTGGCCCACTTTCCACAAAGATGCTGAGAATAGGTCTCATGCTGTTATACAAAACCAGCTGTCCTGTGTCCATCCAGCTCAGGATATAGAAAGTAGCTGCAATATAGAAAGTAGCTGTACTTTCCCCTAGGACCTGCGATTGAAATGAGTCTCAACCAGCATTCAACCACAGGCATCTGGAGTAAAACGTAACCACTTCTCTCTTTTAGCAATTTAAACAGTCTCCTTCTTTTGCGATCTTGAGCATGCTCCCTTGTTGACATTGCCCAGCAGCTCTCAGGCAAAATCTGCGCCTCACCCGAAGGGAAGGAGAGGACAGTTATAGGATGTTATAGGAAAGGTTACCATGGTTTGGAGGAGAATATAAAGCCATGCCATATCAAAGTGCCATAGAGTTAACACTCATTGGTACCAGTTGGAGTTTCATGAATTCTACTCCCAGATCAAGAGATCTAAATCCTTTCGTAGACTTGGTCTCCACTGTTGGGAACCACAAGAAATCCAAGGTGAAATTAGATCTTGAAAATCATGGCATTTTATGCTATATGTTATTACTGAACAGCTTACAAGGATGCCAGAGAGGGACTCTTCATCGGGGACTGTAGCAATAGGACACAGGGTAATGGGTTCAAACTTAAACAGAGGAGATTTAAATTGGATATAAGGAGGAAATTCTTTACTGTGAGAGTGGTGAGACACTGGAACAGGCTATTCAGGGAAGCTGTGAATGCTCTATGCCTGGCAGTGTTCAAGGCCAGGTTGGATGGGACTTTGAGCAACCTGGTGTAGTGGAAGATTTCCCTGCTCATGTCAGGGGGTTGGAACTAGATCATCATAAGGTCTTTTCCAATCCAAACCATTCTATGATTCTATAATTGAAGGTTCTAGTCAAGATGTCCTCAGAATACCTGGAAGAGGATTTTAATGATCATGTAGCAAATTCAGTTTATGGATTTTTTTCAGAACAAGAACCTGAACAAAAGACATTAATAGGGTAGGAAAGAATAGAGAATACAGACTTTACTTCAGGTATTCTATTCTGAGTTATTATATTACTCACTGATGACTTCTACTGTAACTGTTGTTCTCATTGTCCACTTGGTAGTGTTGTCATATAGAACATAATCACACACATATATTCCAGCATCTTTGTCATAGGTTGGATTCAAGTAGATTTCATTATGCTTAATCTTTAGGCTTTTTCTGGTTTTACTATGCTTTATCTGATGACCATCCTAAAAAAAAAGAAAAAAAAATCAAGGAATTAGAAGTCTTTTGTTGTTGTCGTTGCTGTTATAAGATTATATTTTAAGATATTTGGATAGGATTACCACGGCAGTAAAGCTAAGCCAAACTCATTACATTGAATCACACACACACAAAAAAAAAATTATTAGGAACCTGAGGACATTTGTCAGTGATATTGAAAACAAATTTTGGTCTATAATATGTGATTATCATTAATAAAATATTTTACATTTGTGATTCTTGACAGAAATGTGAAATCATGAATCTAATCTAAATCAAACTATGACTAAAGAGCAACAAAAAATGCCACTTTTCCGATAGATTTTGTTTTCTTTATAAATAAATTCTTTTGAAAATATTTTTATATTCTTTCATGAGAAATAAATCATGGATTTGGATTATCTGAGATTGACAGCACTGTTCTATTAAAAAGATGAAAACTCATTCACTTTTGAAAAGCACCCTATTTTTCAACTCAGTGTATTCATATTCTCTAAAACCACTAAGAATTTTCCATTAATCAAATTCCTGAAAAAAATCCACTGGAGAGAAAGCATTTCTAGGCTTCTCTTTAGTGGAATGATATTTTGGGTATGGCAAATTTCACCAAAACTCTTACATACTAGCTTGATATGTAGCAATTCAAGATTCTACTTTTGGGTTTAACTTTCCAGGCTGCATAGTCTGCCAAACAAGAATTCAAAAACCTATGGCACATGAGCATTAACTAGATGACTGAGCTTTTTGAATGCTCAAGACAGTGACTCTTACCTTGTACCATTTTACATCTGGCTTTTTCATATGGCTGTAGCATTTTGTTCCAGGACAAGTTATTGAATTTCCGTTGCCAGCAAGAAGATAGAGCATGCTTGTGTCATAACCTGAGCATTTTGCCACCTTTTTTGTTTGAACCTCCAAAACAATTTTGAGACATGGGATTTTTTCCCTGAGTGATGCAGGAAAGATGTTAAACATTTAACACACAAAATAAAGCAAAAGAAAACAACTATTCTTGTATAGAAATAAAAGCCTTTTGTTCCATTACATACCATATTATACAGATGAACACTCCGGAATCACTGTCCCTCACTGGTTTAAACCAAAGTGCATCCCCTTGGGGAGCAGGATTAGAGCTTTCCTTGATAGCCTTCAGTGGCTCTTTGTCTTTTTGCCAGAACCATTTCACCTTATGTTGTTTTGGAAGTGAGTTGTTATAAATGTGGGTAGCATCTCTATCTGGTAAGGCACATTGTAAAACAAATTCCTCACCACTAATTGCACGATACCATATTTGAGGTTCAACATGGGAACATCCTGAAAAACAGGACAATAAAATATCAACACCACCTGAAAGATCACACAATCATCATGTTTTAAAAATATAATTAAGAATACTACAAAAATACAACTTTCCTTTTTGTTAAATAATTTTATGTGACCAGATGCTGGACTAATAGAGAATTGAAATTTGAGTATGAAATTTGCCAGTGATTTCAAAAGTCCATCCAAAGGTTTCAGAGGTTTATTAAGCCTTTTTTAAAAGCCTAATGTGAAAATAGCTTAAGATTTTTAGCAAACCAAAGTTTTTCACATGGGTGCTAATTTGTTAGACCTCGACTCTGTAGGAAAACAGATGCAGCTTTTCTAGCCCTCCTCATCTTAATGGAGAAGGGACTAACATAAGCCTGAAGAAGCAGAGCCTGCCAACCATACTCCCTATTTTGGGTAAGGTTGACTATCATTATTGTCATGCTGCTTTCAAATCTTTCCCCTCTTATGTTTCAGTTGCTGTCACTAAAACAGATTTTTGGATGCTGAAAGCTGTGGTCACCTACCCCCAAATTCTCTGAAGGCTGACTGACTTTGCTGTGTAACCCCTCCAGCCTGTCAAGATGTGGCAACCCTCGAGAATATGGCAGGATTTCACTTCAGCAGAAGTGACAGCATGAAATCTTCAGTTCCTCACCTGCCCACCTGGGAGACTCTGTTTTGGTTTCTCTCTGCGAACTGAATTGAATCAAGCTCCTTCAAATACATTGTGTGGGCTTGGACCAGCTGCTGGAGACTTCGGGGAGTTAGAAAAGCAATTCATTTGCTCCATTAGGTTCTCAGAAATTCTCCTTTACATTTGCCTTTTTCTTTTCATTAGGGAACTGATTTTTGAATCCTATTTACAGTAAATTGTACTACCAAGACTTAAAAAGTTTACAGAAAGGCTAGAAACAGCTGTTTGCCTTACATGAGTATAAACAGGTGCAGGGAAAAGTCATGAAGGCATGTCAAAATGCAGATCCACTTTTCCCAGCTGTTAGAAAGCACCACAAACCCCAAACCTCACCAAAGCAGCCTCTTACCTAAAAAGTTAATCTCTCTAACTTCTGCCCCATTGACAAACAATGCTAGGATCCAGTACAAAGTGAGCATGATTTTCTTTACTGATTTTGGTTGATATTCTGAGATATTTTCTTTAAGAATCATCTTGCTTTCTGTAAAAGAGGAAGACAGATTTTTTCTTTTCCAAACAATACTCCAGTAACATAGATAGGCAATTACTTAGCTTATTATGTAGCTCTATAAAACTTACAGACAGTATTTTCTAGATATTGTGCCTTTTGAAATGGGGTTTGCAGCACTCTTCCTATTCATACTATTTCACACAAACAAAGGATAGAAGACAATCAAGAATATGAACATCCTCTTTAAATATATCTTGCATAAAATTGCTTACAGAGGGATTTCCAAGTTTACAGCAATGCAGAGCTCCACATCTGGAATGGAAATGCAGGTCTTGCAGCAGATGTTGCTGTTAGAAGAGGAGCCTGTCCTCTAACATGATAGATAAGGTACCAAATAACAAAATATGCTTTTAGCTAATGACAATTATCAGCAACAGACTGAGAAAGGCATAACTGACACTAAAATCCCTGGAGATTTGTTCTATCCTGAAAGCCAACAGGCTCAGACTGTGTAAACTGGATTCCTTTGGGATTATCAGATCTAAAGATGCTCTGCAGCTACAGCCAGCATTGAGTCCATGGGACTGGAGCAGAGCTATGCAGAAGGAAAACCCTAAAAGCATGAACTGTATAGACACCAGGTCTTTGGTTCTAACTCCTTCACCCACGAGACATGCTGCTATTGGGCTTTATTACCAGCTAAAATGGGTATACCACAAGATACCCATTAGGGTCTGTAGAAGAACCTAAAAAAACCCTTCTCCTCCGTGACCTACCTATATGTGCAGCATCAGGCCTCACTTCTGCACCAGAGTCCTGCGTTGACTGACCCTAGCAGAGACCTGCTCAACAAGGTAACATCCATACCACCATAAGGTATCAGGTCTCTGGCATACTATCTCTGAGCTGAGACCTGGGACACCCAGGGGATGTGGGAGCAGGACCTAAAATCACTCAGCTGCACCCAGACCCTTATATTACAACACCCTATACAAGGTGAAACCCCAGACAGTATTGCATTAAGTGTTTTGTCTTTCCTACTAAAAGGTTTCATCTGTGTACCACAGCCTTCTCAACCACAGGGTTAGAGGTAAGGCAGGCTGTCAATCATGCATATTCAACAGCTATGGCTTAATTTGCATATTTAGTAAGAACATACCCAGTGCCTGTGATTGACATGTCTGGAGTGCCTGATTCATGAGTAAAGGCCATGTGCTTTGCTAATGTTCATGTTATGCAACCGAGACCTCAAGGAGCTTTTTCCTTTGTATGTTTGGCCACAGAGTGACTCTGCACTTGCACATCTGCCAGAGCAGCACTGAGTCAGCCCAGAGGAAAAAAGGAAAGGTCAGGCAAAAGCTAGTCCCTTGTCTATTGTCACCTCATGCAAATCAGACACCACTCATACAGACAGGCAGCAAGAGAGCATTCAGTGCACACAGAGCTAGCAGAACTCCCACTCTACACTTTTTCATGCAGCTGTTCTGTGTAGAGAGGAGCACTTTAGTCATCATTCTCTTCAGCACATCTTTATTCCTTGCAAGTGAATGGAATGATCTATTTTTACACTCGGAGGTCACATAGAGTAGGTTAACTCACTTGTCTTAATGCATCCTGGTGCTTTGCAACAGGTTGGCTGCCGCCAACTGTCATCACCCCATTCATCTTCCAAATCATACTGAAACTCCTGACCAATACATATGTATGAACAAAGAGACAGTTTCCCAGCACCACTGAGCAGAGGCCCTCCTAAACTTTAGGATTTATCCGCTATAAAAAGATCAACGGATCCTTAGTCTTGAATCTGGGTTTATGACAATTGTAAAGACCTCTCTCAGGGCATTCATTAGGGCTTCATCCCTACCCCTCTTAATACTGTATAAAACAAAGGATGAACTATATCACCCAACAGCCCACATGGCAAAGACACTGTCATGGTCTAAACCAAATCATCAACATAAGTACCACTCAGCTGCTGGCTTACACTTGCCTTCCCCAGTGGGATGGGGAGCAGAATCAGAAGAAGGTAAAACCTGTGGCTTGAGATAGGAACAGTTTAATAATTGAAATAAAGTAAAATGCTATGATTATAAAAATAATAATAATAGGGAAAATAGAGAGACAAATAAACCCTTATAAAGACAAGTGATGCACAATGCAACTGTTTCTTACCCACTGACTGATAACCAGCTCATCCCCAAACAGCAATCTGTGGCTCCTGATCAACTCCCCAGAGTTTATACACTGAGTATGACATTTTGTGGCATGGAATATCCCTTTGGCTAGTTTGGGTCAGACATCCCATCTTTGTTCCCTCCCAGCTTCTATTGCTCCTCCTCACTTGGCAGAGCATGGGACACTGAAAAGTCCTTGATCAGGGTAAGCACTACATAGCAACAAGTAAGGCATCGTTCTCCCACTAAATCCAAAACACAGGAGCATACCAGCTAGTAGGAAAAAAATAACTCCATCCCAGGCAAAACCAGGACAGACATACTGGTGTTGGCAGCAAGCAGGACCCAAGGGCCTTGTGTGTGATTCAGTGCTGCAAATGAGCTGGCGCAGTCAGTCAGTATTATCAAAAGGGGAAGGTCTCATCTATTTCTTTGTCCTCTCCACTCCCTTGATCCCAGGCGAATGATCCAAGCCCTTTTCCTCTAACAGCTGCATTCATTCAATCTGTTGATTCATTCAATCTGTTAAGCTACCAGAAGCTACCTGAGAGGTGCCTGACATGGCACAAGATAGGCAGTGAAAGCATCTACTTCCCAGCTGCTCATTTTTCTGGGGACACACAGACAACCTGTAGCAAAACAAATGACCATTCACAATGCATTTAATAATGCCAGTGATGTTTAATCTCTCTGCTCTTCAGTTTATTGCCATGCTAACAATATTCTCTTCAAGCTCAACAGGTCAACACAAATGTGGAAGAAGTGTGAAAGAGAGGGTTAGCTAATAAATGTTATAGCTTTGGTTAGCAATCTGTATAATTTTCAGATTTATTCTGCTACCCATGGGAAAATACACACTGCCAATTTTGGTTTTGCTAACTGATGACACTTTTATTAGAGAACCTTGTAATCTTTGAATTTTTATAGTGCTTAAGAAGTACAGTATTGCATGAAATTAAGAAGTGTTGTCTTGCAAATGCATTTGACAAGAAGACAAATTCATAACAGAAGCAGAGAGCAATTACCAAAGGCAGGGTACCTGAAGCAAGATAATCTCTAACTGACCATCCAGTGCACCGCACAGGGTCTGAAGATAAATCGGTAACTCAATATAATCAGTGACTCATTTTATCTTGGTCAGTATCTGCAAGAAAAAGAAAGCACTCTACTCTGGGCAACATATTACCACAAGTCTCTTTACCTTCTCCTGTCATGTACCCACCCGTACTACAATATCCTTAGTGTAGGGAATTAGGATGCCATTTAGTTGGAAACTCATATACAAAGGAAACTAATGTGTCCTTAACACAACTTCCTGTGGTAAAAATATGTACAAGAGAAGAATAAAAACCATATCATTTTGCATATGTTTAAACTCTTAAAGGACTCTAACAAAAAAAACACAATAAATCTCTATGCCATAGCATTTTGTGAGCATTTACATAAAATATAAGCACAAGAAATCTAGATCAACATTTTGAGAGCTTCACCAAGTTCCATGATATCTCTGAAGTCTAGTAAAGGTGGCATGCCGCAATCTTACAATCCTGTTCTAATGAAAATCACTTCATTTAGCATCAGAGCTATAAACTCCTGCGTCTTGTATTGGATTTATAACAGTGGAAAACCAAGCATAATCTGAATCTAGGAGTAAGATTAGTAATAATCACATAGAAAAAAGCTTCACCATGCCTATAAAGAAAAAAAATTACCTTAGCCCTATTGAAGGTACTTAATAGACCCTACCATTTTGTCTGCCCAAGCAACTAAGGCTGATTTACTTTAAAATGCACAATCAAAGATAATAAACCAACTCACCTATGAAGTAGATGGGGTATGGTAAAATCCAAAGATAAAAGCTATAATCAAAAAAAATTATTATCTGAAAATCTTACCTGCACATCCTACACTATATGGTAAGAAATGTGGTTAGCTCTAGCTGTTCACTGTGTTGAGTCTGTTTCCTTTACAGGAATTTCCTCTCTGTCATCATCCCTTCCTTTCTCAGTTTATTTCTGTTAGGTTCAAAATTTCCTGGTAACTTTCTTGTAAAAAGAACAGGGGAAAATACTTTGCCCTTAGTTAAAAAATCAAAGCCTACAGGCTCTAAAAATCTTATATTTGCATTGTGTGAAGAAATGCATTGGACTTTTTAATTTGTTTCATTTAAGAGGAGGAGGGCTAAAAGTGTTTTGGGGGGCTTTTGTTTGTTTGTTTGTTTGCCTAAATGCTGTTCCTAGGTGGTTAAAAAAAAAGTGTTTGTTACCCTAGCCATAGCTTTGGCAGAAAGTGCTGATCAATGTGGGCTATCTGTGTCTTGCCCCCGTGGCCCCACTAAGCAGCAGAGCATTGAGCATATACAACCCCACACAGTCCAACTCCTTCTTGCAAGCTTCCTGTATGGATGTGAATCCCCTAAAAAAGACAGGCTGCACAGTGACTCAAACTGCAAAAAAGCATCTGAGAGCACTTTGTCATCAACTCAGACCCAAGTTCTCCCTATTTCAATAGGGATTGAAAAATATTGTAGTAATAATACAACAACAAAATACAATAACAAAAATAGGTTGTAAAATATATAGGTTTAGCAGTTTGCACCAGTCATTTCAGGAACACTTAAGACTTCTTTCTTTTTGTGTGAAGTCAATTACTCTCTTTCCGCAAGAACCTAAAAAATGTTTTTTTGCTCTACAACAGGAGATTTCAATCTTGCCTCTTCTTATCTACATATTCTTTTATGCAATGGCCAGTACTAATGCTTGATTCTGTTGGGTTCTGAGCATTTGGAGGTATGGGATTTGTATTCTCAGCTTCCAAAGTGTACTTAGCTATTTGCCTTTTCCAGAACAATGCCCATTGATGATTAAACTTGGTGACTGTCTCCTAAAATACTTTGTGTTTTGCCCCAATACAAATATATGTCTGGTTTATGAATTACAAAAGGCTCCAATGTATATCTGTACATTTCACTATAAAGAGTTCAGCTTTTTGAAGGTATCCTTTCTGCCTAGAAAAAGAAGAACTGTATTTTCCTCTTCTCTTGAAGGAATTAGGGCAACAGAGATAAAGTCAAGCTACGCTGGTTTTAAGCCATTGCTCAGACTATCAGACAGAAAAGATGGTTCTTTCCCAAAGACATATCTTAAGCACACAAAATGTGTCTACTCATTCATTGTGAGTCCCCACAGTTGTACTGTCAAAGTAATGGGTTTATTGCATTCAAAAACAGAAGTAGAGCAGTCCAACTTTAAAAGCAGATTTTAGAAATACAACAGAGGCACCAGTCACATAAAGGTTTGAAAACCATGCTGCCAAAAGACTCAGTGGTATGTCATACCGGTTACTTAGACTGGATGAAAATCTTATCAAATAGTACCAAATATTTGGCTGAGCCTCTGCTCCAATTCATCCTTTCCTCTTTTGTAAAAGTTATGTATATGCTAAAAAGCAGCCTCACTTCCCAGGTTCATATTTATCCTTTGCTGCTAGAGCAAGTTTATAAAGGAAAGGGTAAAGGATGGTTCTAGAGTACCATCCCTGCTTCCTTTCTCTCTCCTCCTTCTCTACTCACACACAGGTATCATATTTGATATTTGATGCTATAGTTCCAGGAAATTGTGCCTCACCACCCCTGTGGAAATTCAGTCTTACCTTGTCCATCTCACTTTCACTCAAGCATTTTGCCACCCAAGGAACAGGGAAGGGAAATGCACCATCTCAGTGTTTGTGTAGTGTAGTCTTATATTGCTGGGAGGTTACATCTCTTTAGTATTCTGGTACTCTTCTGCCTTGACACACTTATATGTCACCTCCTCCTCTGCCCAGCTATGGTTAACACCAGTGGGTAAGAAATTTTCCATTCCGATTATCTCTACACTGAGTCAGTGGTGTTGGTTCTGCTGTCACAGCAGGTGTCTGAACAATATCTCAACACAAACCTCTGTCCATTTTGTATTGGGTTATACAGTCTACTGATATCTGGATGTGACACATAGAATTGTAGACCATCCATCACAAATTAGCTGTGTATTTCCTTTAGGACACATCCAGCACACACTAACCCATCACTCCAATTGTGTTCTCAAATACACTGAGAATGTAACAAAGCCCCTCCATTACAGCTGCATGAATTAAGTACCAGTGTCAAAGAAATGCCTCCTCAGAAGTAGCTTTAGTTGAATGCAAGACAATGAGGAAAATGGGTTGAACCTTGATGGTCTCCTAGCAAACTGACAGATCTTCCAAATTGATTTTCTATTGATTTCTTCCCCATTGATACTAGAAGAAAATACAGTTCCATTTTATCAGATTTATCCATTTTATCAAATTTATGTCAGATTAGTATATCCTGCCAGGCAACTGATAATAAGGTTTCGAATGATATTACTATGTTTGTTTTAATAAATAATACTAAATACATATTGTTCCAAAGGGTTAGATGTATATGTACATACCAAAGAACTCATTTTCACATAAATCCCTACATCCCTCAGCTGAAGGCAGCTCATGTTATAATGTAGCTATCAGTGTCCATGAACAAAAAACTATTATCTCTAGCTCACCTCACGTCTCTCCCTACCAACATTAGCACTTACAGTATTCTCAGTGAAACAGAAGGATGGAAACAGTCTTTACCACTCCTCCAAATCAGTCCCATTTGGCTCTCTGTAGTGAATACTGCTAGCAGGACCAAATCTGCACTGACTCTTTCTAGCCTCCTTTTTTCTGTTTTCATTTGATTTTTCTGCTTGACATTGCCCAAAGCCTGCATGCAAAACTCTACAGGGCAGGAGCTGTTTGAATCTGCTCCCAAGAAAGGTCCTTAGGAAAATCCAAAATGAAAAGCATCTAAATAATAATACGTGTCAAATAGAGATACATTTATTAAGGGGCCTGAAAATGTATGCAAGTATAATTCATATCATTCTACATTACTGAAAAATATGAAATCAAAATGTCTTGTGTTGTGTTTTGTGCCATGTGGCAAGTCCTAAGCAGAATGGAATTCCTGCTTCTTGTGCGAATTGTTAAGGAAACTCTCTGGGATAACATTTAGCATCTTGGCCACTGTAGCAATTTCTACATTCTTCTCAGATCCCAGATTTGGCCTCTTCTGAACACTGTCTTTCCAAAGAAAGTGTGCAGGTTTTGTTTTCTAGTAGTTAGTAAAATGCACAGTCTTCTGCCTTCAGAATTGTTATACAACTCCATTAAATTCACAGACCTCAGTCAGTGGTTGAGCCCCTTGTGAGCCTAGGTCAAGATTATTATAGTGCCCTTTGATGTTTTTCTTAGTAGGTTTCGCTGGCATCAGGTATAGAAGGTTCTTCCAAAATCTGGAATTCACAGGGAGAGATTTATCCTTTTTCCACTTCACAACCCTCTTTGATGGTAAAAGAGACAGTGATTCTGGCAAGAAACTGTAGTCACTTATTGGCATATACTCAATTAATATGATCTTAGTTTTTCTTTCAACTAGGGCTTTATGCAGTCCGCTTTCAAGTTCATATATGGCTCTGTCAGAAATGTAGTTCTGGCTCAGTATAATGATTAATCTTCGGCTTTTGTCAATGAATGAATGGATATCATCAACAACAGCTGCAAATTAAAGATAAACGTATTATTAAGCTAAATTGAAAGGATAGGCACTGAATTGACTTATCCATTAACAGCCAAACATGTACCAAAAATGCTTCCCTTATAATGCTCCTATAGAGGAGACATATAAGCATTCTGTCCCTATGGAAAGATTAACATGCATTATAGATTAAGAGTCTGTGAAAATGAGTTCAGGTGTGGCCAAAGCTTGTTCTCTAGAGCAGACAAAAGAACCCACATTCAGTCTCCAGCTATCCTAGATAGCTGTTGGTAGTCAGATGGATAAAAGGTGACAGCAGAATGCATTTTTTCTCCAACCAGACGTCTCTTTGCTCTTTTATAACAGATACCATTGGAGTGATTCCACAGAAAGACAGCCACAACAACCTCTCTCTAAATATTCAGTAACCCTCAGGTTACTCTTTCCTTTACATCACAGAATACCCAAATCTATTGCCAGTAATCCAAGATTGAGAAGACTAGCATGTGATGACGGAATGAGTTACAATTGTGTTTCAGATCCATGACTTTTGTCATGACAAGCAATGAATGAAATCAAATAGTGATACCCTTCAAACAACCAAGCACCAAACTGAATTCTCAGGCACAACTTCCTGTGCTTGCTTCAGCACCATGGGACACAGGCTACAGAGACAAGAGACACAGAAAACACGCCCTGTAGGGAAAGGCAAAGCAAACTCTGGGAGTAACCTGAAGAGAAAATTGAGAGGAGAAAGAAGCTAATAGGAATATTGCAACACACCAAAGGTCCTGTAAATAGAAGGAAATACTCTGTTTTCTATATTCATAATGGATCAGACCAGAGAAAAGGAAGTAAGTTAAAACTACTGAAAGAATCAAATTGAACACTTCAGAAAGCCCTTTTTTTTAGTACTTAAGGGGAGAGAATAACTGGGAAAAACATTTACTGGGAGAGCTGTGGTACCTCTCACGTTAAAAAAACTATACCAAGAATTGGTAGAAGGCAATAAGATGCTGCCTGAGGAAAGCTGGCTAACATTATTGTTCTGTGTTTTTAAGGATTAAATCCTATTCCTCAATTAGATCGTTGGACTAAATTAAATCACCTAGTATCCTTTTTCCAAGCATCTGCAAAAGGCTGTTTATCCATAGGCCATTTAGAGAAACAGAATTCCATGTTCACATTTCTATTTTGTTATGAGTCTTTACATTCACAAAATGGTTTCAACAACCAAACTGAAGACACAGTAAAAATCATGCAAGTTATCTAATAACTAGTACCAGAGACACCAGCTGCTCTGTGCACTAAACGAGAGTTTATTGGTAGGCACCTGCTCTCAGCAAAAGCAGAGCAAGAGTACTACTACTGTGAAACATCTGACATCATCTATATTCTCACCCTATCTTTCTCCATGTTAGCTTCTTCATCCATTTATCTTGGTGTTGTGTAATTAAAGATGTGTGTGTGTGTCTAGGTGTACATGAGTTCATAAAAATATCTATAAAACATGTAAAATGTGTGCATGTGAACATTGCATGCACATAATCTAGATTAAATATAAAAAACACAACACATTTGAAAGAATTCCTTAATGACACACTTTTACCTTTGTGAGGAAATGATTTGCCTATTTAATGACAAGAATATTCAATGCACTTACCTCTTCCAGGGGACACATCCCTGTCAAATATACACAACTTGTACCCAAAGTTTTCTTCTAATATCATGGGCAATATCTTCAAAGCAAATTCTCTCTCTTCTTCAGTAGGAGAAACACAGTCTTTCAGGTAAGACACAAATGCGTCATATTCTTTTCCATCTGGAAAGAAATCACCAATTGTTGTCTTGTTAGGAACCATTAGAAACATGGATCTGATCCACCACTCTGGTTTTCAAAGTAATTGTCTCAGTACCAAATCATCTAGAGATTCCTTTGATATCCTGAACAGTCTTGAAACAAACAAACAAACAAACCTCTAAATCAAGTTAAATTTGATACAAAAGATTCTACTTGCATTGGGCAAACATTTGAAACTAACATACCCCTCCTACAGTTAGGTGGTTTTTTTTTTTAAACCAGATTAATTTAACTAATTAATGTCACATTGTGACGATAAAGAAAATTAAGGGAAGCAAAACTGTGCCTGTAACCTGGTAAGAATGCTTATTTAAGTGATATTGAAGACACATACATTTATTTTACTCTTTGTGCAAAACTATCAAGTAGTTCTGTAGAATGGGTACTGGCATAAGGCAGTAAAATGATTTGTTATCATGAGAGTATACAACGTCTGGCCATGCTTTCAGCAATGATTTACAAATACAAAATCCAAGAACAATTCAAAGGCCAGGTCTGACCCATTAACTGATATTTAATTCAGCTTTGCCATAGAAAACTATCTGAATTGATACAGCGGCTCACATAGCCATGAAACTTAAACAGTACTTCTTTGCTTCCCTTTCTGGGTACTTTAATGCATATAATTCATAAGACAGGGCACAAACTAAAGTCCATGAAATGCTACACATGCAAAAGCTCTAGGAGTAGGAAATCCATTGCCTAATATCAGACAATCAGTTCCTCCAGGGTGGCATAGTGCAGGTTCTCGGAGATCCTCCCAGTGAGCCAGCCTACACAGTGATAGCTAACATCAGCAGATAGATAAATAATACTGGCAGACATCCCAAGCACCGCAGTACATTCAAGCTGATTTAGAGAATAAAGAGGGCTAAGAAAAGCAGGCGTACGTATACAGCATCTTTTTCACGCCAAATGCAGAAAAATTATACCCAGAATGGGGTGACCCTTGGACCTGCTCCTTAACTAAAGGTCACAGCAATGTTGCCTGATAGATTACTGGTAGTGTGCCTTCCTGCTCTCAAGTGCTTTTAGTGACAAACATTGTGGTGTTATACGTATAACCATTGCGGTAGACTCTACAGTCGAGGAAGAATTTTAACCAATTTAAAACAAATTTATGTCAATCTGCCTGTCTGACAACTTTACAGTGCTCATCCTCTTTACAGATAGATAATTGCAAACTTCTTCACCTTCATCAATTTTTGTGATGAATATGGCAGAACAGAGCACATTTGAGCTGCATTTAACCACATCGCTTCCACTACCTGCTCCAGGAGCAGCTTCTTCACTGTGTTTATTTGCTGTTACTGCCCCAGGTGTATAACAAACTTATTTTAGCACCTGACCATCAAGTTCTCTTTTACATATTCTTTGCTGTTTCTAGGCACAAAACTCCTAGTTTTATTTTGTCTGTTTCAGAGAACCTACCAGAAACTATTTTTTTAACCAATACACTTGTTCCAATGTCAACATTAGCCAACTCATACCTCTAGCAGTGTCATCTCTTCTGCATACGTTCCTGTAAAATAGAACTAAGTCGACTCTAAACATCACACAAACACACACTGCAGCTACAGCAACACATGGAAATAGTACAGCAAGGACCATTCCTGTTGTAAATATGTGCACAGGCAGATCTCTGGTGTTCCCTGTAAAAGAGATACCCAGGAAATTACAGCCTTAACAAAAGGTATTATATGACAAGATTACAAGATTACTCTATTTGGTACTGATGGCATCTTAAAGTCACCCCCAAAAAATCACAGTGTTGGTGTGAATCCTTTCCTGTTAATGCTTCAAGCACATATGCATGCCATTTGTCCTGAGACAGAGAACTACAGAACATGGATTACTCTAAAAACTGGATGAACAACCTTGCATGCATTCACACACACACACACCCCCCACACACATAAATGAACTATATGTGGGATCAAGACTGATGCTACAGTAAAGCATCCCAAACTGGTGGTCCCCTCCTTTTATGATGAGGTTTTTCAGATTGTTTATTATTTCCTGTTATTGTCCACCTTTCACCCCTGTCTATCCTTAACAGTCCGTAATGATCCCTTTAATCCCTTTGGCCAAGATCATTTTTTCCCCTTCTGTCTCTAGTCTCTTTCAGGCTTTTTTTCACCCCTTTAATTGTTATTCTGTTGCCTTTGTCTTTTACTTTCAAAATACAGATTTTTAACCCTTAAATATGTGAAGTCTTTGTGAAGGCACTGTGAAGTCATGCTCACTGTAGTCAGACTTTCATTTGGTTTATAAAATGCAACATCTTTTGACTAGGCTATTTTCACATATTTGCTCCCAGTACAGCTTGGAAAAATCTGAGAGAGATGGATGGGAAGGGGAATGCCCATTTGCCACAAATCTCCAGGCTGTCTGGGCTATAAATGTAAAGTAGTACTGTAAGGTAAATGTTAGCTTTCCATAGCTAAAAGGATAGAGTCCCTAACAAGGGAGAAACCATGGTCCAGAACATTTCAGGCATTATCAGGAATATAAAAGATTGACCTTTCAGGAGGGAGAGAGGAGGGGGAGAGGGAAATTTGGAGCTGCTTATTAGGCAAAGTGACCCAAATAATAGACTTTGGGCTGCACCAAACTTCGGTTAGTTAACCCATATGATCCCACTAATCTAATAATTAGGAAGCGACAGGGAACATTCTGTCATGGGGTCTAACAAAGTGCCACCCAGGGATCTGTTAGCTCAGCCTCCCCATCTGTGTCCACAGCACCAGAGTCAAACTCTGAACCCCTCACACAGCTGCTCTAGCAGACATAGCAGCAACTCCTGCTGTGCCTGTCTCAGAGCAGGAGGAATCACGCACAGGGCTCTTATGTCCAGCACTAGATGGGCCAGGCCCTTCATAAGCACATCGACACTTGGAAAGATGTTCTGAAATCCATACCCTGCTGTCAGGACTGAGGAGGCTGGCATAGTTAGTAATTACTTATGAGAAGTATTATTCACAGATTATACTGTACCTTTCTTCAGTTTCACTATTTTGATTTTTGTTCTTTCATCAGCTTGCAACATGCAGGTGAAATTATGATGCATATCGTCGTCTGTTACTGTTTTAATTTGCAGTAGCCTTGTGACATAAAACTTGTTTCCCAGCCTGCAACAAGGAATGGTGTTAGCAATACTATCTGTAGAGAAGCCTAGAACTAGCCCGAGGCAGATTTTGAGGAAAAGGTTCTAAAGTAGCCTCAGGCTGAGGTTTTAGTGACTTCACAGTTCCACAAAGTGCAGGACATTGTCATACACAAAAAAAATGCAGTATTTTCAGGAAACCTACTGTAATTTTTTGAATTCTTCTTCACATATTGAAGGGTCTGTCTCAGGGATACCTGTGCATTTTTCTGGAAACTCTTGATTAATTAACCAGTAGAGGCTGACATCTTCTGGCATATAATAACCCAAGAATCCTGTGCAATTGAGTATCTCTTCTTTACCTAAACAAAGCATAACATGAAAAGAAGGAGAATTCACATTCGCAGTGCAGTATAATGACAGCTTTCCAGGCAATGTATTCCCATGAGCAGTGCTCTGTTCTGGACCTTGTAGCCCCTGCACAATATTTTATAGATGTTCTAAAAATTAATTATGACCTCATAAAATCCTGGATACTGTCCAACACTGTGTGAAGACTGAAGACCATGTTATCTAACCTACTCCCAACCAAAATGTTAAGATCTTGGCTTTTGACAATATGAGCTATTTTTTGAAGCAGTCACATAGCTTTGCTCACATAGCCAGGACTGTCAGCCCTCACACTTCCCATTTCTCTGCAGAATAACATCATCAACTAAGTTAGATACTAAGGGAATTACCCATTATTGGTGTTCACTGAACAAACTGTACATCTTTCACACATTACTCTGTGGGGTTAGCTATCTACCAAAGAAATCAATGGAAAGATGATTTATCATCACCACCACTTTCTCTTGCTGGTCATATCAGCAACATCAGCTTCTAGCTCTATAAAAGAGCACATTTAGTGTACTTGTATATCAGTCATGGAATACATTTGACAAAAGAAAAACATAACCAGATGTAAGGATGGATCAGATCTGGGAGAATCAAAGAGTTCTTGATTTGATTACAATTAACCAAGCCATCAACCATAAAGATATCAGGAAAAAAGCATATATATGCAGTAGCTATCACAAAGACTCTTGTACTGATTTCATACCTATTTCTGTTTCAATTTCTTCATGGTGTCCAACTATTTCCAAAGTCACAACCTCTGGTACATCTAAAATACAAAGTACTGCATTGAAATAATAGCTTATTTACATTCTACCACAGTGAAAATTACATATTTCTAAAACTAATTGCATACATTCCATTTAATTCAAAGACTACTATCTGGACTCTGGCATTATTGAGTAGTTTAAAACACAGTATGTCCTGTTGAATTTTTCTCAAATGCATATATTTTATGTGGTGTGCAACCTACAGTGATTTGAAATGCTCTTCCCCAAAACTCTTACTAAGTTTATATGACTGACTTACAGCAGGTAATTTTGAAATTAAAAATAAAACAATACAGGGGAAACATACTAAATAAATTTTCCAATTGGTAATATCACACAAACTTCTTCTGCCTTTTTATTTTTGGAATTATTGTGAATATTTCAAACCAGATTTGATCACCTAGGTATATATTTATCAAATAAGAAACATAATTAAAAATCTCCATAGTAGAAAGAACCAAAAAGCATGCTTCCAAATTTCAGAAAACTTTTTTACCTTCTTCTACTACCAGCTTAATTGTATTTGTGCTGTGGTATATCTTTCCTTCATGGCTGATTAAAATTTCACAGGTATATATCCCTGAGTGCTGTACTGTTAAGGTTTCAAAATCCAGTTCCCGCTCTGTTTCATTTTCATAGTTCTTACAGTCCTGTACCAGTAAAGACAGAAAATATTGCTCTGTAGCAAACACACATTCAAAACCTTAAAGAAGTTAAAAATGGTTTTTGAAACAGTGTCTTCACCACTTTTACTAGCTCAATGACATTTATCTGACCCAAAGGAGGTGGGGGCCCAATTTTCAGACATGTTGACTTAAATGCAACGCTTGAACATTTAACCCATTAGAAGCTGAGAGCTCTGCAATTCTAAGTAAGCATCTGGGTATAAAAATATTGTATTGGGAATTTAAATGCACTCATCCATTTTCTTCAGAATGATTCCTTGGCTTTGTAGGTGTCACCTGCTTGTGATCAAAACCTGTCTAGACTTAGAAGGATCTCTCAGGTTAAAGTAAAATGTCTCAATAGTAGGGAAAGTGAGCATCTCAGAGGATGCCAAGAATTGGACTCAGATTTCTTGACCTCCCTATCCCCCAGAATAAACTCTGGTTCCTTGGGTTGCTTTTTTTTTTTTGGGGGGGGGGGGTATTTTTCACTAGAACCTGCAAAATGAAATAGCTATGAAAGCAGCGCAATATTTGGTTCTCTTATACATCTTTATATCTGTTCTATCTCAGCTTAGGATAGAGAGAAACCAAATGCCCATACTTAAGCAGACAAAGTCTCTTCCTGAAACTTTTTCAACATGGAGTGAACCAGGTCTGTTACTCCAGCCAGGACACCTGAGAGGAATGAGGAGTACTGCATGAGGCAAAGTATAGGGGCAGGGTGTTTCATCAGCACAATACCCAACAGTTACAGGTGCTTGCACAAAAATCACCTATGCTGTCAAGAGCTAGTAGACAGAAGGTCAGTGATATGCCTAAAATGAACACAAATGGATCTGTTACACATTTTGTAAAAAGTGTTCATAAAGAGCAAAATTGAAAAGTTTTCAATTACTTTACAAGCACATGCCAACTGTAAAACAAATATCTTGGCACCTAATTTAGCGTCAGCATAATATCTGCATCAGCATAGTAGCAGCTGGATAAGCCAGCTGCTAGCTAAATCAGCAGACAGACATGGGCATCAGATCTTTTACCATTTCAAACTATGAGTTTATTAAAAAATTCTAATTACAGGTACATTTTTCTAACAAATCTGAAAGCAGAGAAAAATTTGCCTTTGTACCTATTTCTGAATGTTTTTTTTTTCCCTAATAATCTGAGAATTTAAAGATTTCCAAGGTTTGTAGATGCTTCTAAAAATTTGTTTGTAATTAATTTTTCCTGCAATCAGATGTTTTGTTTCTATAGCCAATTATTTGAGTGACAGTTGCAGTAATTACCTTGTACCATGTTATGCTGTTATTTTCACTGACAGACAAATCACTGCATTTCAGTGAATGACCAGTTCCAGCATTTTTAATTTCTGTAGTTAAATGATTTTTGTTGAAACAGCTGCTTTTGTTTCTTTCAAGTACATTCAAGGTCCACTTTTGAACTGTGAGATTTTGTTTTCCACTGCTATGAAAAAAAAAAAGTTAGCAAAATCAGTTTTAGGAGCAAAACACAAATAAATTCTTTAACATATCTGTTAGGTAAAAAGTACACTTACAGTGACTTAATTTTTTATATTCCTCTTTACTACTTTTCCACTCCCAAAAATGCATTTCCCGTAACAAAGGAGGTTATCTAAACCAAAACATCTATCACAAAACATTTGACAATACAGCTATATATATGAAATATGACAATGAATGCTATACTGACCAGAAAAAGGATGCAAGAATCTGTGGCATTTTGGAAATGATTCATCTCATTGTTTTCAGCCTGCACAGATCAGAGATCTGCAGATCAGGTGAATATGCTCAAAATTGCCTCTTTTGGATATCTAGGAGCTGAACATTGTCATTCAGATATCTACAGTGTTCTATCCACATATTCCTCTAAAGAATCAGAACATATATGTGAGTTACTCCATTACTACATATGTCCAAATACATGATTACCAAGCAAAAAAAGCTGGAGGACTTCTGGCTTAAGTTTGGCAAAGCTGGCATAACTTTTGCAAAGTTAGGACTTAAGGGAAAGCTGTATGCTGCTGTAAGTTTATGAGTGAGATTTCACAGTTCATGCATGAAGCTCCCATTTTTTACTGAACAAGTACAGCTCTGACAAAGCACAAGCATCACAGAGCACTTCCCTCCAGTGTAAGTCAGCACTTCATAAATACGCTTGAATCTTTCTGTCTCCAAGAAAAGAAAAAGAAATCATTCCCAGGAGAACTGAAACTAGTAAAGAAGAATGAGAAGCGCTAAGGGAACAAAGTGGTTGAAATGGAGAAGCAAACCTGACAAGTGTATCAGCTTAACCATATGCCTTTTACTGTTACAAAATTCAGAGGAACTGTTAGGACATCATTTATATGATGAATTTAGACCAAGTTTGGGATTGATTTTGTTTTCCTCCTTTTTAAGCTCCCTGATCAGGCATACTTACTTATTTTGCTCACTGTCTTCACATTGTAGCTCTTTTTCAGCCTACACAGGTTCTCTTTGTTCTGCTTACTTGAGATATTCATTACTCATAATTGCAATTGACAGTATAAATCAAAACATAGTGGTTTTTTTTCTCAATCGGTTAACTGTGGTGTCATAAACAGGAAAAACCTTATCAGAACATTTTCATCAGTGCTGCTCCTTGCATGGGCATTCACAGTGGGTGAAGTCCTTCTCACTTATATTTCAACATCACATTTATACATTTAAATTAGAGCTACTGATCATACTCAGCAGTGGGACAATAGCCACCCTTTTAGAATGCAGTTTACATTACCTGTTTTATATGTTTGGTTTAGGACAAGATAATCTGTGCCCCAGAAAGGATACTCTCTCCCTTATGATAAAGGGTATCTACTATAAGTCTAGGTGTAAACATAAAAGTTAGCTCAAATTAATTCCACTGAGTCTGTGTGTTTCTTTAGGCATCACACTAGTATCTGAATACTGCTGGAGAGGCAATTACAGATCTAGCCACAAGATATGTACAATTTTACTGTCTAGATTCAGCAGATAGAAGAAAAGGATCAATAAAGCCATGTGTCCTCCTCAGCATTGTTGCTCCAGAGGCTTTCTTCTGTGATCATATTTTGTGAAATCACTTCAACAAATAGGAGGATTTCACCCAAAGTGGTTCAAGATACTCTACCTGAGTGTCAAAACAAAGACCAGCTCCCTGGAGAGTGACCAAACTGTACCTAAGCAAACTAAGATTAATTAAATTTGTCTTACATAATTTCTAGTTGTCTACCATATAGATGATTTTCAAGCCCCCAAAAAAGCAAAGTTGTCTTGTTTAATATGATAGTATTTATAGCCCAGTTTTCTCCTGCTGAGATTTTTTTAGTGATAATCTGTTGGGAACAAAACCATTTCTAGTTTAGCAACCTTTCAACTCCCTCCACCAAACCCACCATGGAACAACAAAAACTGGCTTCACTCAGGAGACAATACAGGGAAGTGAAAAGCCTTAGAGAATACAAACCAAATTTACTGGATACATAGCCAACTCTAGAGTCATCCCTTAGCTATTTCACTGTAACAAGCCAGTGTTATCTCAATATTTCAACCTACTGCAAGAAACTGTCACCCTGCCTTCCTAAATAAAATATTAACTCTAAATATGTGTATTCCCACTATTCTCAACTGTTCTAAATGCAGTGAAAACACAAGAAGTATTAGGATCTTAAAATGTGTCATCTGTTTATTGTGGATATCTGTACTTTCACTTTTTCCAGAAACCTGTTAAATTCCATCAGTTTCAAGGTCACCAACTCAGAACAACCAGATGACCTGATTTTTTGTATTCTGTTCTGGGTTGCTTTTATTTTCTTGATAACCACAGGGTATAAGCTATGAAAAAATATAGAAAACAGAAATCCTGCCAAAGATGTGTGACACAGTTTTAATGCTTACCACAGTGTATATGAAATCCTTTACTCTCAAGAAACATTGCTGAAGATGCACACACTCAGGCTTCCAAGTGATTTCTACTAATTTCTGAATTTATGTCCTGCCTATCATACTAACATGTGAACACACCAACACAAGCATACATACACTTTAGCTATCTGAGCTGTGTCTTAGCAGTAGACTTATGCTTTAACTGGAAAACATCTGATACTTTAAGTCAAAAATAAGTGTATAACACACTGTAAAAACATTGTTATATAATTTTAATCTCTCACTTCTTGCATATTGTCTATTGTATCATATAAGCAAAAAACAAAATTCAGAAATGTAATCAATTTGCAAAATCTGTCAACATGTGTTGTCTTATTTTTCTCAAAATCTGCAGTATATTTAATTGTCACTTTGTTCATCAAAACTGCCTGAACAGTTATAAGCACTCTAAAAATCATTTCCCCTATTGCTTACAAATACTTACATCTAAATTAAATATTTGAAAATAAAAAGCTGTCCATCTTCCAAAACAAAACCTTAACTTATTATAAATGCTTTGAAATGAAATTAATAGCATTCTAATTGTCATCATAAACCAATGCAGTAGTCCACAGTAGCCCACACTTTTTCATTATCAGTGGAGACCATTAAAACTCCTCTCTTTCTGCAGAAATACAGTTCTGCAAATAATGTTTGTTGAAAAGAAACTGCATAAAAATATGCTTGCCAGTAGTGAGAACCATCATATAAACTAAGCCAGAGGTACCATTCCAATCCCATGAAGAAGAAAAAATCCCTTATGCCTATTGTTCCAGTGGTGAGACCTGTGAAAAGTCCATGTATGACATTTGCAATATTCTGGCATGTGCCTTCATTTTGATCCTAATATAAAAATTAGTATCTGTTTGGCCCTAATGGAAAAAAATATTTTTGAGGAAAAAATAGAAAAAGTAGTTTCAGAATGGTCAAAATACATATTTTTATTAAGAAGTAAGGTTCTAATAATAATAATGACACATAAAAAAATAAAACATGCAGTTTTCAGCTTCCAAATTGACTTGGAAGTTAACTTCTAAAGTCTATCTTTGAACTGTGAACTATCAACCTTGTGTCTGTGATTTTACTACAGAAATGTATAGAACATTTTTCAATATTGGCAGTCCCGTAACTTACAAACCACGCAAGAACCTTGAAAATGGTACCCAAAGAACAGCACAAGTCATTACATCCAAGACAGCCTGCTTAAAATTAATTATTGCTTCAATTGTAAATTAATTACAGTTTTGGTGCAAGTTGGATATAAGAACTCCATGCAGCAAAACTCTAATTTAGTCCTTTAGTTTTTCATGGTGTTCTAATGAAGCTAACCACCAAATAATTGAGGCCCACCCTTATTTCTCTTTTGACTCACTCTGTTCTACAGTGGTAAGATACCGCATCCAATTATTTCATCTCTTCTTTGAATGTATTTAAGTATGAAGAGGTTTGCCCAGAAACCAGAGTTCAGCTCTGCCACTCTTTGTTTATTACTTTACTATACAATTACATCACTTGGCAGGCCTCATAGCATCAGATCCACTCAGCAGAATAAGGAAGCACAAATCTGGTGGAGGACAAGGAAATGTTTCCTTTTACCTGGCAGTGGACAGAAGGGTTGTCTATTACTCATTTTCCTTAGGTAATTAATCACAACCCAGCAGAAATGCTACCTGCCTTATCAAAAGGTTTACAGAACTTTTAAAAGGCTACAACTGCCTACAGCTATTTGTAAATATTATAGGTCTGCCTGAATGGTGGTTGTACAGGTAATAAATCTCCTTTGTATGGATGCCACTAACAATACAAAGCAAGACAAAGAAATCATCTTCTTCATAGACAAGCACAAAGGCAAAATCACCCACTGGCTTGTGCACCTACCTGTGAATGACAGAGTAATTCCCAGAGTCACCAAGTTCAACTGGCCAAAACTCCAGAAAATTCACTTGGGAAACAATTCTGTGTGATTCCTTTATCAGTTCCTGCTTTCCAGCTTTATCTTTGTACCAGTTTATTGTGTATGCTCCTTCCTGAAAATTTTCTTGCATTGACTCAAGATAACAAAGGAAAAAATATTCCCCTTCTAGCACATCAATGGAAGCACGAAGGGGACACAGCTTCTCTTTAGAGAGAGAGAGGAAGAAAAATACATTAGAAAGCCAAGCACTTGTCTCATAAAATTACATTAGACAGACTTCCAAGTCAGCTATGTTACTGCTGGACTTTTATAAAGCGACTTTCTTTCAGCAGAGTGGTTTTGCAGCATTTATTTATTCCAGCATTTCTTACTGGAAAACTCAGTTTTTCAAGTCTTCATTCTACGTCTCACAAGCAAAACCAGGAGAGGGAGGGTAAAAAAAAAAAGACATTTCACTAAGTTTATTTCACATGGATCCAACAGTTTCAGAATCAAATGAGCACAACCAGCAGAATCTGGACTCACTCTACAGTCAGGCAGCTGACACAAATGGATGGGGAAAGGAGAAATTCTTCATATATGGTTTGACTTGACAGCTACGGCTAACACTCAGAACTGGTCAACTGCCACAGAAGCAGAGATTCTTTTAATTGATATTTACAGGTATTTTATTTTCTTAATTAAAACTAAATAATTACATAGCTGGATTTCTTTAAAGCTTCAGATATATTTGGGGAAGTTGCTTTGGAATGAGATTTAGTCTCAAAATCTACTTCTACAAACAAATTTCCCAAATATATCTTGGCATACAGAAGTTATAAGAATACAGAAAAGGGACTATGGAACAACAGTCAAAGTAAAATAAGCCTTCTGCCTCTGTCCTGAGGTTCTCAGAGATTATTGTTTAGCAACTATTGCGACCACACTTCTGAATGGCACAAAAAGACTCATTCTCTTCCTTGCTGTGGCTCTTCACAAAGCCATGCTCTCACACAACATCATCTGGTGTCTCCAGGTAGATTCTCTGCTCTCCTAATTTCATAATTTTGGGTGGTTTTGACCAAATTTCCCAATTCTGGAGCTGGGCTGAAATTGCCAAAATCTTTAAGGTTTTTTCTTCACTGCAAAATATAATATTTACCTCACTCTAAGCAACTGTCAAGAAGATGCCACATATTCAGCAATTATTCTGAAGGTTCTACTGTTGAAATGAAGATCGATACTTACCAGTGGCAGATTCAAAAATAAGCATTAAAAAAAAAATCATTGGAGTCATCTTCTTATTTCTCACTTCTTCTCCAGAAAAATGAAACTGAATTGTTCTTGTTTGTTCTGAAAGACTAAGGAAAACAGATTCACAATTTATCACAAGTACAGCGAAACAGAATCCTTTGGGCATCTGAGCAGTGTGACTATTGCCTGGGACTGAAGAGGCCTTTCCAAATACATGTTTCCAAAGTTACACATTTTTATCACAAGAGATATTTTCATACATCAGGTAATCACAGAATCATAGAATTATAGAATAGTTAGGGTTGGAAAGGACTTTAAGATCATCTAGTTCCAACCCCCAATGTATCTAGATTTTTCTTGGCAAGTTTATTTTAAATTCAGAAGCACTGCAGGGTTTTCTTCCTCCATTTTCTTGTTCACTAGGTGCATTTCACATTTCTGACTAAACTGACAATCTTGCAGAAGCACTCAAATTCAGATCCCAAGCCAGAAGACACCTACAGGATAGGACAAAGCTTTTTTCTCCACTGGGTATAAACTTTGCAAGACTAGACCCTGTAGAAACAGCTAGTAGAAACTTTCCTTGCCTTCAATGAGAACAACAAAATGTTGATAGATCAGACATTTTGATGGCTAATTTTGAAACTGTTGGAAAGCAATGGGATCTAAAATTTTGCTTCACAATTTTGTCTGTGGAATCAAGAAGTACCAGCTTAAAAAGCTAACATTTCCACTGAGGGGGAGCAGATGAAGAAGCTCACATTCAGTTGCTTCTTATGTAATCAAATGAGCTTTTAAAGGCAAATGGAAAACACCACTAAATAGTAGCAGCATGGAGTATCTGCTCTGTGATTCCTCAGAACAGCAGGTTAGCTCACACGCCAAGGCAGAGCCAGTTCAAAGACTGCCTCAGTTTTACTTACAAAATGTACACATTGATAAGCTCAGTTCAACCTCTGCATCCAAGACAGAGAACCTTGCTTAGTCACTGACCTGGACATGCATGGACATGCAAAACACACACAAGATGTATTTCACAGGGAACTGTCAAAAGAAATCTCATTAGCCATCAGTTTCTTTGAGTTTACTACCTAAACCTCTTGTAATTTGAGAAATACTTACTGTTCTAAGACAGTGCCCTGAGATTCACTCAGAAACTTCTTGTGATATAAAGCAGATGGATAACAGAGGCTACTGCATTTCCAGCAATATTCCAGAATGACATCAATCTGTGTAACTGTTCTCTCTCTCTTATCATTCTTGCCAGGTCTTTACAAGTATGCTATCATCCCATAAACCACTGTAAGGAGATGAAAGAAGTGTTTCACATCCCTTTTTTCAAAATGACTGGTAGACAGATCCAGATTTAGAAAGCAGCTAGAAGAAGTGGATGCAGAATACTGCAACAAACAACTTTAAAGGGTCATGCAGAACACCCATCAGATCTGCTTTCAGTTCCCTTCTACAAAAGGAGATTCAAAATGCTACACTTTAAAAGGAAATTAGGGCCTCTCTTTGTTTTCATTTCTTGAAATTGCTTTTCATTTTTCACCCCATCACATTCAGAAGAAATACAGCTGACCATGAAAATATGATCCACTACCTAAAGATAGTATCAGTTATTACCAGATTTTTAATTCTAAATCCCATCCTTTGTTGGCACATCACATCAGCACACTTGAACTTTTGCTAAATGCAGAGCAGAGCCCTCCATTCTTTTAACAGGGATAAAAGAACACAGTAAATGAAAACTACTTAGTAATAACCAGCCATCAGATTAGTGGCTGCTACTAAGGAGCAAATCACAGGTGCTTAATCTAAATCTTACGCTCACATTGCTGTTTAACCTGATCAATTTGCCTGAAATTGTTCTGCCCAGTATCAGCCTTCCAGTATCTGAAGGGGGCCTATAGGGATGCTGGGGAGGGACTCTTCAT
>JBAFWW010018410.1:0-15581 GCA_036873685.1 Agapornis canus
GGAACTGGATGATCTTAAGGTCCTTTCCAACCCTGACTATTCTATGATTCTATAAGTGCTTTTGTACAGTTAAAGTATACTCTTAAAACTGCTGTCATGCTGTAAAATTGGCTAAAAACTGCTCTGCTGGTGTGTGAGTGCAATACATGCTTCAGATGCGCAAGGGGGTTGTGAGTTATAGTGCACAACAGTGGTGACTGGTGTAGTAACCACCCGGGAAGGCAGGTAAGCCCGTCCCGATGGTCAGTTGATGTCAGCCTCTCTTGTTCTTCAGGTAAAGCAAATTGAGAAACGAGACTCGGTTTTAACATCCAAAAACCAAATCGACCGGCTGACCCGACCTGGATCTTCCTATTTCAACCTGAACCCTTTTGAGGTTGGTTTGAATGCTTTATCCTCCCTTCTGACTCGGTGTTCTGACTTCCCTGTTTCCAGGGTACTTATTTTGGTAGAAAGACTGAAGGTAAAGGCAGAAAGAAGTTCTCTGGATGTAGGTTACAGCACAGGAGCTTTCAGAAGGCAGGAGGATGATGTGCATGTTTGTCATGGGTTTATATCGGGTGCAAATTGTACTCTTTTGATACATTTCCCTCATGCAATAGCAGAGGAAGGTTTGGGAGATCAATGCTAGGGAGCCTGAATGAGAACATAGAAGCTACAGGTGGCATGATCTCAGCACTTCCAGTTCTGCCTTTTGTTTGGATGCTGCTAGAGTAAGAGGAAGAGTCTGGCTGCTCACAGTAGTGAGCAACCTTTGAGGAGTCACTGGAACAAGGGTAATTCCCTTGCACATCACACTCTTTGATACCAGTTGCAGTCAGTGACAAAGTCTTAATGAGTATGAAAGCCTAAGGAGGAGAGTAAATAAACCAACCTGGTGTTCATCTGGAGCTGGCTTTCCCTGTGTGTATTCTTGCTTGAGATCATCCTCATCTACCTTTTTAAAACCTCAGGTGCTTCGTAGTCCCAGTTCAGGGCTGCTCAGCCACATCAGTCAGCACAGTCACTGGGATCATGTCCAGTTCTATGTTCTGGGGAGTAAATCAGGAAAGCCATTTAGAAGTAGACTGTAGCTTTTGTTCATGTCATACCAGCATGTGTTTGCATTGATTAGGCTCAGTTCTTGCATAGGACTTCTGTTCAGTAAATAAGTTCACAAAAGAGCTCCAAAACTCTGCCACATCCCTAAATATCCGTAGACAAAGTTCTGAGCTCATTCATGGAGACCAAACAGTAAAACTCTCCTCTCTTCTTTCAAAATGGTAAAATGAAGTTCTCCCCAAAGTTGTTTGTTTTCTGCCCAAAGTTTCAGTTGTGAATGATCCAACAGGCCCAAAGCCACCGTGTGCTTCAGTTTCTGCCAAACTAAGCATTGCTACAGGAGCAGCTGGAGGTTTAGACCAATTGTGGCTATTTAGGGATGGCAGCTGTCTACATGAGACTCGAGTGTGGAAAGGACACTGGCATAGTCAGGGGAGTCTGTGCACACACAAGCAGTGTGCCAGATGTGGTGTCTCTGATTGAAAAGCTTTCTGGTTTACTGGCTGAAAACTCAGGTCCTGAAGCAGTTCCCTGATGGGGGGGAGCTTTCTGGTGTTGAGTCTGTGCTGCACCAGGACCCATGTGTTTAGAGCTTACTCTCAGAACATGAAACATCATCTAACTCTCATGCTCTTATGGTCTCTTTTAGGTCCTGCAGATGGATCCTGAAGCCACAGATGAAGAGATAAAGAAAAGGTTCCGGCAGGTATTTGGCTTTTGCACTTGGAGCCTCTGAAAGGGAACTTGAAGTTCTGTAGAAATTATTGTGCAGCTGTGCTTGGGGACAAGGCAGATGGTGGTAAAGCTGTATCTGGGTATAGGAGTAGCTGTTTTGGGAAGAAATGCATAAAACAATCTCTGTATCAACAAGAGGAGAGCAGCAGAAGTGTCCCCTTGCCTGTGAAGTGTGTGATGGGACTATTGCAAACTGATCTGCCTGTGTATAACTGGATTATTGAACTTTAGCTCAAAGAGAAGGTCAGGTTCTCTCAGAAGAGCTGACAAAAGGTATTTCTCTCAAATACACGGACTTGGATCCAGAAGCGTATTTGCTTTGAGGTTTCTTTAACAGTTTCCATGGTCATTTTTGGGGGCTGAGTTACCTGCAGCAGGTAGAAACAGGGAGAATGGAACGGAATCATGTACTGATGGGCTCTAACACCTCAGTATGGAGTGTGGAGCCTCCAACAGGAGGAAAAAGGCATTGGCATAGCAAATCATAGAGTAAATGAGCAGCATGCTGCTGTTTAGTACCAGAAGCAAACCTTTGTCCTGTGAACTATGAAGTGCCATCTGTAGGGCTCAGTACTGCTGCAGTGTCAGTTGCCACACTGTGGCTGGTTTTGAACCAGGAAAGATGCAGACTAACTTGAGAAGCCACACAGCAACAGCAAACTCAGGAGTCTGGAAAACAAGCCATATGGAGAAGGTATGAAGGTAGAGGATGTGCTTTCCAGCCCAGTTAGGATGCCCTAAGGAATGTAATGAGCAGTGTCCTGCCTCTCTGTCCTGGATGGAGAGTACAGGAAGGAGTTTTCTTGACTTTCAGTAAAGGAGCCTAAGGAAAAGCTTACCCACTCTTTTAAGTAGTTTGATATTTGAACAGCCCTGGGGATACCAGAGACCTTCTTAGGATGCTGATCAAAAGGTTAACTTGGGTTGAGGATGATCTGTGTAGGTTTGTTTCTTAAGACCAAGGATACCGGGTCTGTGTGACCAAGGGGTTCCTGTCAGCCCCAGGCACTGCAGCTGAAAGATGTTCCTGTTCTGCACATCTCAGACAGCCTGTTTATTATAAGGATTGTGTTTGATTTATCAGCTTTTACTGATGCATACCAGTACATGTTGTCAGCTGGCTTGTCTGTATACAAAGGAATGTGATCTCCTGTGGTTCCTTCTATGTCAGACTATTCCCTCATCCCACAAAAAAATCTCTGAAATGCTCTCCATCTTTTACAATGATCTTGATAGCAAGATCCTTTCTCTTGCAGTTGTCAATATTGGTGCATCCAGACAAAAACCAAGATGATGCAGATAGAGCCCAGAAGGCATTTGAAGGTAATGCTCTCACCCTTTCCTCGGGCTGCTGTACAGCAGCAGCTGGACAGCTGTTTCTCTGTAGCTGGTTTCAGGGTTTCTTAGGGGTGGGGGCCCTACTGAGAGGGGCAGAACTGGTGTAGAGGCTCTTTACATGAGGCAGGAGCAGAGGTGTGGGGTGGCATTGCAGCACAAAGTGTCACTAGGTGGCGATGATGGCATTGTCAGCTGGAACCAGGGACAGCCACTTCCCTGGGTCTTGGAGGTTGTGCTAGTGAAACTGTTTAATCCGGGCATTAGATTTTATTCCAAGACCATATGGCAGAAGTAATGCCATGGGTTTAGGTGTACAGTTTGCATTATGCACCTTAAACTGACATAATGCCCTATGACTCTGTCACTAGGTAGGACTGATGCTTTCACCCTGCCAACTCCAAAGGTGTGTGACAGTTTCTGTCACTACTGTACCCCAACACTCAATTAATGGTGATATCCAATACCCAGATGTATTTAAAGAAAAACCCCCAAAACCTGACCAAATGAGACCCCCAAATTCTAGGAGGCAAAAGTTGTATGGTCAAGAAGTAGCAATCTTGTGGTGCTTTGTGAATGGGATTCCTGATGCTATTAATGTTGATGCTTTTTGTTAGCTGTAGATAAAGCGTACAAGTTGCTGCTAGATCAGGAGCAGAAGAAGAGAGCCTTGGATGTGATCCAGGCAGGAAAAGAATATGTGGAACACACTGTAAGTATTCCATAGGAACATCCAGGAGTGGGCGTGAGGGGTAACCAGTCATTTCTCATTTACTTTTTGGTACATTAGGCCATTAAAAGAGGAGCTGAGCAAAGCTGTGCAGGTGGCCTCTGGGCTCTTCCTGGCATGAAGAACACGTGCTTTGTCCAAGACTGCTGTTGAGCCCAGTGCAGGATAATTCAGTGAAATTCAGTACTTGAAATAATTAGGTCAGACCACAGGATCTGACCTACATATGGGGTTTTTTCAGGTCTGTAAATGGATGATGCAGTTCAGAAGTCTGTAGGTGGAAGAAATTAAGTGGTGACAGCAAGAGAAGTTGGGGGAAAATGACCAATAAGATAAGAAAAGGAGCTTGGATTGCATTAGCCAAGAAGTTAGTTGAGTGATGTGAGTGGACTAAAACACAACAAGCTTGAGAAAGCAGATGATATGGGAGCAGTCGGATACCCTAAACCAAGGAACACGTTATTTTCTGTTTGTTGTTGTTGTTAGTCTTTTGACTATTACAAAGCAAAAGAGATTTCCTCCTGGTTTGGATGGTGTGTATGTAAAAATAACTTAGAACAAGAACAAAGCCCACCAGAGGGATTGGGTTGAATAAATAGTGTCTAACATAGTGTTTTTAATGACTACAGTTCATGTGGTAGTGATCTCGTATGTGTTTATCTGGATCTAGGACCAGGAGGGTTTGGTTGAAAAGAAAACATTGATCCACATCAAGAAATCACTGTCATCCAGACAGCTTCCCACACAGTGGAGCAGGGATGCAGAACTACTTGGGCACAGTTCTGTAAGCCCTATAAAACCTTTTGTCTCTCACTTTTGTTCTTAATCTTTAGGTGAAAGAAAAAAAGAAGCAGTTGAAGAAGGATGGGAAACCAGCCACTGTAGAAGAGGATGATCCTGAAGTTGTAAGTCATTTACTGGGAAGGACAAAATCTGTTTCAAGAGTACCATGTGTTGGGTAATACCTGTATATGCTAGAAAATAATGTAACTGTAGTGTAAATCTATCCAGAGATTACAGAGAGCAAAATACCATGTTCTTTGGAGCAAGTCTTCATGGCTTATGCACCATGCTGTCTTTTTGTGTTGAATTTCTTGTACTGTGAATGCAGGAGCTGTGGTGTTCTTGCTGCCAGAAAAGAACCCACTGCAGCGAGTCTGAATGTGCTGTTAGGGATGTTTTGCAGTAAGAGCTGTTTTGGCTGCTTCTTCTAAATAGCATTTGAGGATAGATGTGCTGTTATGGCACAAATCACTTTACCTAAAAAAGGCATGACATAAAACCTAGTTGTCCTTACCTGAGTTCTAGTCTGAAAAGTTATCCTAGAGGTTTGAACAGAATGACAGGTGATAATCAAACACTGACAGCACTGGTCTTGCCATTGTCATCTTTCTCTTTTCCCTCTTGATTTCACTGCAGTAACCCCATCACAATTGTACTTTCCATTGATTTTTAGAAATCCCTTGCTGTTCTTTAATAATGACATTTAAGTATACTGATACTCCCTACTGGAAAGCCAGTGCCTTTCTCACCCCATCAAGATGATCTGCTGGGAAGTTACTGAACAGTTATCTCACTGCTACTAAATACTCTCAAGGCAGAATATGAGGGTTTATGGGCATTTGGTTCACCTTCTTTTTATGCTTCTTACATTCTTATGTAAAGCAGTCTTCTCTACCTGTGTCAGTGGGCATTGTTTTAAGGCTGGGTTTGTGTTTCACAGTTCAAACAAGCTGTGTACAAGCAGACGATGAAGCTGTTTGCTGAACTGGAAATTAAGAGGAAAGAAAGAGAAGCGAAAGAAATGCACGAAAGGTATGAGCATCATTCTGCTTGTGCAGTTCAGGCTCTTTCCCCTTCATGCTTCCTCAGGAGAGATAAGGAATCACAGAGTCTTGGAAAAGTCTAAGTCTGGGAGGTAGTTGCAAGGCACTGCTTTTGATGGCAGGTGAACCTTTATTCTTGCCTTGCATGCTCAGGTGTTTATTCACTTCTCACACAGTGTGTGTTTTCAACACTTACAGAAACTTACCACTAGTTATAAAGAGTCCGACTTGTTCTGCTGAGCAAGAGAAGCTGGCTCCCTAGTTGAGTACGTGTGTGCTGTCAGTGGTGCCAAGTCACTGCCTCTGCTCACTGTTCTTCCATGCTGTTTGCTGTCTTAGGGGTGTGTATTTGTCTCTTCTGATCTGAGAAGCACTTTAATCTGCCAAGAAATCAGCAGAGCTGCCCAAGGTGTTTTGAAAGTAATTCTGTGTTTCTTTAGAGCAGATGTTGTGGGTTCAGAACTTCTTTGTGGTTTCCCTTCCAGGAAGCGGCAGAGGGAAGAGGAAATAGAGGCACAAGAGAAAGCTAAACGAGAGCGAGAATGGCAGAAGAACTTTGAGGTAATCAGCCAGGGAGGGGAGAAAAGAGTGCACCAGAGACCTCTCCTCACTGTGCCTTTGTGTTGAAGCTTGGGGCAAGGAGAGGGACAGAAGGCAGATGCTTCCCTTCTCTCTCCTCTCTGACTTAAAGCTGCAGTATAAGGGGAGCCATCTCAAGGCTGTGAGACCAGAGTAAGAAGATGGCACGTTCTGTGCTGACAGATTAGGAAAATCCACTGGAGATGGGGTTTTTTTGTTTCCTTTGCACACCAGAGGACTCAGTAGGCTGTAGTGAGGACTGCACAACCCAAGCTGCTTGCTTCTGAAACAAGAAACCAGCATGGGGCTGGTAGTTGGAGTTTCACTGTGCTGTCTTCACAGTGTGTGTCTCAGCAGCCAGGGTGCTACATGCTGCATAAGGGGGACATTACTGTTATGATCTGAAAGCTTTCTCTGGCTCTTGCACTTCATAACTCTCTGCTTCCTCCCTGTTGTTCCCAGGAAAGCCGGGATGGTCGTGTGGATAGCTGGAGGAATTTCCAGGCCAATACAAAGGGGAAGAAAGAAAAGAAGAACAGGACCTTCCTGAGACCTCCCAAAGTAAAAATGGAGCAGCGGGAATGATCCTGGCACTTCCCAGGCCCAGCTCCTCACTCCCCTCCCTGCTTTTAAGGACTCATTGGCACCTAGAGTAAGAATTGCTTTTCAGTTGAGTTTGGTTTCAGTATGATTATTGGTCGAAGTATTTTTTTTGTACTCTGTCCATTTGAACTAGGGCCATAGTAGGAAGTCGGCCAGGACCCCGCTACATGTAGAACACTTGGCTTAGGAGGTCCCCCCCCCATTATTGCTGTCCTGTTTGTCTGCTGCCCTGTAACTCGATGTTTTGTACTTCACACACATTGTGTGTTTCACCACTTCCGTTTCCAGTTGGAGAGCTGAACAAAGCACTGGAAATGCATCCGTGCCTTTCCAGGCATCATCTTTCTCAGCATGTTCGGCTTAGGAAAGGTCCAGGCTGACTCTGGGAATCTGCTTCCAGCACTATGCAGCCCATCTGACCTGCAGTGTGAGTCCTGCAGCTCTCACTGAACTGGGTGGTGCTTGGAAAGAAGCCTCCCCACACACCCCAAGATCTGATTTCCAACCTAAAATCCCAGCTCTCAGGCTTAGACTTCTGTTAATCTCAGGCCAGCTGGTCCCTTCTTGTAAAGGAAAAATAACTTCTCTTGAGTCATAGTTCAGTTGCAGTGGTCTGTATGTAAAATAAATTTTTACCCAAGTTACCAGGGCTGCTTTTTCTTGGAATTACTCCAGACTCCAAGTGGAAGGTGTGAATGGAGTGCTGGCCACTGGGGTGCGTGCTGCTGCTCTCCAGCAGGAACGCTGCCCTGGTAAGGACCTGCTCTCATCCCGAAGTCTGTTCTGATGGAATTGTGACTGTGACAGTCCAAGTGGCACCAGAAGGATGGGGAGAGCATCTCCTTTTCATGGATGCTGCCTGGGTGGATGCTGGTGGGGCAGAGTCTGCTGAAAGCTGAGCTTGTTACTGTGCCTTTGGGGAGTGGTGATGGGTTGGGAGGACTTGGGCTCCCCATGGAGCTTCCCAGAGCTATGGGATGAGGTGAAAATCCTACTCTGTGTGTGGATTGAAAGCCTTTAAGGGATTCTCAACTGTTCAAAGGTGTTGAGAGTGGAGTGTGCTGTGGATTCACGTGTGCCTGGCAGACTCCTCTGGAGACTTTCCTGCAGACTCTTTCCATCCGTCCTGATGGTAATCCCCATATTGGGTCCTGTGGGGAGCTGCTTCCGTGAAGATACTGCTCTTCTTCCTCCTCACTGCCATTAGCCAGCTCCTTTCACTTGGATTTGCTGTCTGTGTACCCTCAGCTTCAAAGGAGCACAATCCTTTGTGCTGCTCTTTGTGTCTCAGGCAAGGTCCCTCTGAAAAGATTGGTTCTGCTGCCCCTACATCTTCTAATGTCTCAACTCTTTAAGTTTTGATTAATTGCCTTCTATTTCTGCCTGCTGGGGAGGAGCAACACGATCGAGTTGTGTTACCACACAGATTGCTCCAGGAAAAGCAGCTCCCAAGGAAGGTTCTGCTGCCTGACAGGGCCCAGGACTGAGGCGATCTGCTGAAAGGTGCTCTCCACTCATCTTTGTTTCTTCTTCTCAGGTACTGGTCCGTGTGACCAGATGTGAAGTGAAACATCCTTCTCTAGTAAAACGAAGGTATTTTGGTGTTCTATACATTAACTAGCTCTTGGAACAGTAGGATGCAGTTCCTATTTTCTGTGTAAGCAAAGGAATGCAGTTTCTTCACTTTATTTGGTGCTGAGGCGCTGACACAGAGAAGCTGTGGATGCCCCATCCCTGGCAGTGTTCAAGGCCAGGTTGGACACAGGGGCTTGGAGCAAGCTGCTCTAATGAAAGGTGTTCCTGCCTGTGGCAGGGGTTGGAGCTGGATGAGCTTTGAGGTCCCTTCTAACCCAGAGCAGTCAGGGATTCTATTTGTCCTGCCATGCATAAGCTGCTAGTTGAAATCACTTGAGCTGACTGATGGAACTCACCTCCCAGTACCTCATCAGGCAGCTGGGGATGAGTCCTGTGAGAACTTGCAGTGTTTGTAAGACCCATGTTAAGCTTCAGGTTCTGCTGCTTGGTGCTGTGTGTGTTTATGAGCCTTCGGGCCATGGTGGGGCCTGCCCCATGCTCTCAGGCAGTGTCTGTGGCCAGAGCCCTGCAGCTCCTGTGGGACCTGCTCTGTTGGTGTCGTTTCTTGCACGGGGTGTGACTTGCTTGGGGCAGCAGAATGCATAGGTTAGGACAATGCTGTTTCATTCCCAGTTGAGCTGTTCCTGTTTCCTTCTGCCATGCCTCTGATACGCTTCTGTGTGGGATGATGCAGTGTTTGTGCTGTTTTATCTACTCAGCCAAGTGCTGTGAAGCTTCCCATCTGCCAGCCAGGCTGCAGGGGCAGCAGTGAAATACCCAGCCTGGAGGGGACCTGGGAAGCTTTGGTCCCTCAGCCCATGGTGGCAGCTTTCTGCCAGTGCTGCTCCAGTTCTGCACCTCCCTTTTGAGCTGCACACGCTGTTCTAGGTGCAGCATTCTCAACCTCTGCTAAGAAAGGCCACAGTAGAACCAGTGCAGCTTTGCTGTGGGTTGGGGAATTGGGGTACGTGGTGCAGGTGGGTATCTGGCAGGCTTAGATGGGGCACTAGAGGACGTGCTAACAGCCAGCTCCTCCTGATTGCTGCACAGGTTGTGTACCTGCTCTGATGGGCTTTCGTCACCCAGCTGTTACTGTGAGGCCCTTCAGGGCTGTCTCAGAAGCCTCACAGAAACCAGTGCCAGTTCTTACAAGCAAAGCAAAGCCAACATTTCCTTGTCGAGCAGCCCTTGTGTAACACGGGTGACTCAGGTGGATGTAATGCAGTATCACAGCAGGCACCTGGGGAAATCCCACCTGAGAGCAGAGCAAGGGCAGAGCTGGGGCTGCAGCAGCCAGAGCTGCAGGTCCCCATGTGCCCACCTACCCTTTCTTCCCAGGCTGAAGGAGCACAAGAACTGAGGGGGGGGGGGGTTATGATGCTGCAGAGAGGGCAGGAAACTGCCTGCTCCAGCCTGGAATGACTCACACAGCAAAGTGGTCTCATCCTGACACTTTGCCCCACGGCAGCCAAGGAAGGGCAAGTCTCCACCTCCAATGGCAGCAGTGGAACAAGGACTCGATGCCGTGCTGGCTCCCACTCCCACTGTCTGAGAAGAAACAAGAAGCCCAGAGGATGGATCTGCCGAAGGTGCTGACCCCCCTTACCAAGCCCACCATCACCCCTGCCTGTGCAGGGAATGCCCCTGCCCTGGAGCTGCTGCAGGCAGGGCCTGCAAGGCTCCGGGTGACAGGAGCAGGATGAGCCCCTGGCAAGGACAGAGCCTCTGCTGCTCAAGGAAGGGCCTCAGGACCTGGTGTCAAGCTCCAGGGCGCAGCCGGGGCAGGTCTGAGCCGTGTCACAAGTGCCAAGAGGGAAGTGAGTCACATGGAGCCAGCGTCACCCTCCTTCCGCACCAGCCTGCTCCCGGCCAGAGGCACCGACGGCTCCGGTGGCTCCGCTTGCGGAGCGGGTGCTGGGTCCCCAAGGTAAGAGGCTCCTTCCCCCTTGCTTGCTCCCCCTCCCCATGCTCCACAGGCTCCTTCTGCCCCTCGGGGTCCCAGGACATGAGCAGGCTGCACATCCCCCCTGGATCTCTGTGTCACAGCTGCATGCTCATCAGAGCCGTCTCACGGTCCCCATTGGGGTGCGCTGGGCAGACGTGTGTGTGTTCATTCCCTCAGCTCAGGAAGTGGGGATGAATCAGGCTGGCACTGCCATTGCCTTTGGAGCTGTGCGCATGGGGACTGCTCTCATTGAGGTCCCATGCCACCATCCTGGGTGGCAAGAACAACTTTGGATGCTGCTGAGTGAGCTGAGGAGCCCTGCTTTAGACCTTCAGGCAACGCTCGGAGCCTCTCCAGGAGCCCTCATCCTGCTCATGCATGGCCCCGGCCCTTGCCCTGCTCAGGCAGGTACCTTACCCCTCTGCCAGGAAGTAGCTTAGAGTGGGAGCAGTGCCCTGGCCATGGGGGCTTCGTGAAGCCTTTCCCCTCCAGCAGAGCCACCATAGCCGGGGCTGTGAACACAAGTCCTGATGCAGTGGTCCATGGAGCTCACCAAAGCCAGCCCAGCTCTAGTGGTGCTGTTCCCTGCAGTTCAGGGGGGATGGCACTGTTCTCAGCCTTTCCCCATGGCCATGGCTCTGGAAGTGCAGAATCCAGGCCCTCTTCAGCTTTTCATGTGTTAAATGCAACAGCTGAAAATGGAGCTGAAGAGGAAGGGAACTCCCTCAGTATTAAGAGGTGGACAAGTGCAAAGCGTGGCACGAGGCCGGTGTACACAGCCCAGGGGCTGTTCTGGGCACTTCTGTACATCTCAATAGCTTGAGGCCTCGCTGAGCATTGGAGGCAAAGCTGGCCAATGAGTAAGCCTGGGGAGCAACGAGGGGGCACTGGGGAGCATGGGCATGGTCCCAGGGCAGTGGGAGGGCTGGAATCGGAAAGCAGAGCTTGTGAAAGCACCATAAGAGCTTCCAGCCATGAGGTGTCCATCACCACCGACCCTGCCTTGTGCCTGCTGGTGGCTCTGTGGGTTCTACAACAGCTCCCCTGTGCTGACCGTGGGTAACATGCGTGGGCCCGGTCCTGGTGGAGCTGACATGGGGCTGAGCAGAGGAAAGATGGAGATCTCTGATGAGAGCTCCAAGCCAGCCCCAAACCTCCAGGGCTTTCATTTCCTCTAAGCACTTGGCTGCAGCAGGACAGGAGCTTTGTTTGGCCATTGCTGCTGCCTTTGCCAGCGCTCCCCTTCCCCCTGTGACCTGGCTGCTGTTTGCAGAGGCACAAGCTGGCTGCCAGCCACCTTCATCAGTGCACTTGTGGTTTGGTTTGAATGGAAACTCCCTGAAGCAGTTGGGGCACAACTGGGGCTCTGTCCAGTCCATAAAGGGTCAGGTTCCTTGGTCCATCCTTACAGCCGTTAACAGAGGAGGAGGAAGGAGGGAGGACACCACTGGCCGAGCATCCTCCTCATGAGCTGGGGCCATGGGGCACTGATGGTAGGGACAAAGGTGGATGGCAGCAATGCTGCTCTGCCAAGATGCTGAGGTTGACTTGCCTGGCCTCAGGCACCTCAGAGCAATGGGCTGTGCTGCATCGGGGCAGCTGGAGCAGTGCTGAAAACCACCCTCTCTCCATGCTGGGGGCTGGATGTCCCTAGCCAGGGGCAGGCAAAGCCTCAGCACTGCTCTGGGCTTCTCTGCCTGGGTCAGCTCTGTTCTGAGGGTGCAGCCGGACTTCCCCAGGCCCATTCCAGAGCAATCTGCTGCATGAAGCGGGATGCCCTGCTGCTCCAGGCCCAAACCACCCAGAGGGGCATGGACTCCTCAGCCCTGAGCTGCTGCAGGGTCACCCTTGTCCCCCACAGCAGCAGCATGGGGTGTCCCAGGCACTCGGGAACCACTTGAGCTGAGCAGGACCCAACCTCCCCCAGCACAAGGGAGCTGCAGTGACAGCACCAGTGCTGTGTGGTGAGAGACCCTGCACTGCCTGCATGGGGTGTGTGGAGCTGGGGACCAGGGGACAGCCAGGCTTTGGCTCTCTCAGGCCAAGCTGGAGGGGACCTGAAGGGTGAGATGAGGCTCCTGTAGTGATGCTACAGGTCTGTGTGGTGTCTCAGTGTCTGCTCGAGGGCCCTGAGATAAACAGGGACTTGGG
Source organism: Agapornis canus (assembly GCA_036873685.1). NCBI lineage: Eukaryota > Metazoa > Chordata > Aves > Psittaciformes > Psittacidae > Agapornis > Agapornis canus. Next base: position 12,521 of record JBAFWW010018410.1, read on the forward strand.
ATGGCTGGGTCCTGGGTCTGTTTAGCTCCAGCACAAGTGTGAGTGAGACTCTGCTAGGTAATGGCTCTGTCTATGGGATGTATGAGTTTCCTGGCACTTCCTTTCCTCGAAGTTATTAAGTGAAAGCTCCCAGCTTCTGTCATTCATAGGTTGGAAGAAGGATGCTCAGATGCTCTCTAATCCCAGATCTGACCAGCGACAAAGAGTGGATTCCTATTCTGCCTTTAGGAGGAAAATCCCAACGTTGCCCTCTTCCAGGATCATGAGAAGCAGCCATACTTGGAGGAAGAAGCTTTAAGGGCTTTCCAGATCTTTGCTGTGGTTAATTGCCTTTCCTCTACGGCCTATTTTATTTCTCATTTCCTTTGAGCTGATGTCACCCGTTTCCTCTTCTCTAGTGACTCTGCAGTCATGCTGCAGTTGCTCCCATTCTGGTGTCCTGTTCTTGAGAGCTGCCTGCGTGGAGACCTTCCAGCCCCAGGTCAGAGGAAATAATGCTTGGAAGAAGATCAGGCATCCTCAGTAAAACACCCATCACCGCTCTACTGAAGCTGAAGATGGACAAATCGTGCTGAAGCCTTTTGACTCTGGTAAGCACAAAACCACACTTTATTAGTGTAACTCCTCTTGGGATATACTATTGCTGATGGCACAGCTTCTGTTTGTGTGGGGTTTGCACTCTGCAGCCATGAGCTTGTAAATCGTTATTGGGAGAGCATGGCCCAGGGTGCAGCCTGGGAGCAGAGTTGGTTCCTGGAACCTCTGGTTCTGCATAGGGTGGAGATGATGCTATAAACCACTTGGGATTACCAGCTGGGGTGCTGGGGTACTGGTGTAATGGTAGAGGCTTGGGCCTGGCTTGGGTTTGGGCTCAAGTTTCCAGGGTAATGCAGCACTAAGTGCTGCAGCAGAGCACAGGACACCCACCCTCCAACCCCCCTCTGACCACTGCACCCCTCCTCCTTTCTGCTGGCATGGAGAATATTGACCTGCCTTATGCAAAGGGAGAGGCTGAGTGAGATGCCCCAGACCATGCTCCAGCATCTAGGGCTTAGGACAGCTCACAAGTACATGGGACACGTAACTTTGAGGTCCTCCGACAAAAGAGGGAAGTGGGCATTGAGTACATTTAAGGGAATGGTGCCACACTCTCTTCTAGCTGCATTTTGTTGAGCATCTGGCTTAAAGCGGGAAGGGAAAACCAACTCTCCTGTGATTCCCTGGAGGACCTTGGCATTGGCACTGCACAGCCGCTGATGCAAACCTGATGAGCTCTACCAAGTGCTGCTGTGGCCAGGAGACACCACGGCCATCTCCTACGGCCCACCTCTGCCAGAGATTTCTGTCAGACTTAAAAACAGAGCATGTCCTTGCATTCATCTCTCTCAGCCCCATAGCTCAAACCCATCTGCAGTGCAGGGCTTTGCTTTTCCCTCCCCATGCCACAGGGTTTCAAACACAGAGCTCCCCATTAGCTTCTCCTGCCCCTGCACAGCTTCAAACCCCCCACCCCCCCCCCAAAATGTCTGTATCTGGTAGTACCATCCCAAGCTCAGAGATGCAAACCCTTCCATCTGATAGATGTCCTTACCTGAGATGGTCCTTCAGTGGGTGGGAGGCACTGACATTTATTTAAGGCCATGTTGTGACAGTGACTCTTCATACACAGATGAGGGTGTTGAAACACCCATGAGATGACCAGTAGGACCTGCCTTGGGTCCTGCATGAATCAAAGGCAGAGCAAGGGATGGAGGCAGTCCCCTTCCTCCTCTGGGACCTCTCCGCAGGGATGTGCTGGACCTGTGTGGCCAGACCCAAGGTGTCATAGCCCAGAGCATCCTCTCCTCCTGGGTACCACTCCCCAATTGGCTACTGCCCTCTAGAGATCCCAGCAAGGTGGGAGAGGACAGACACATCTGTCCCCTGGCCAACCACTGGCACTGCCACAGCTACTTGGTCATTCACATGGAACCTGCCTGAAAGATTAAAGACACCCAGACCCCAGTGCTGCCTGTGAAGGTCCAAGGGCACGTTGTGGGTATCCTGAGCTGTTCTTAGGTGACCTGTGAGGGTTGAGGAGAGACAGGCTTGGTAAGATGACTCTTGCCTTCCTCTCTTAACAGCTGGAAAGAGATAGTGAGGGGGTTGCTGAAGAAAGAGAGAGCTTTCCTGAGCTAGAGCTGACTTCCCCATCTGCAGTGGGAAGTTGCAAATGGGGAACCAGCAATACATGGGCACAGAGAAAGAGACTCAGCCCAGGGAGAGTGCGCTGGGGGCTCATGCCACTATCGCTGAGGAAGATCCAGAGAGTTCTGAGGCAGGATGGTGCCTTCTCAGGAGGCAGCAAGTCTTTAGGGGGAAACACCATGGAGCTGGCAGAGCCAAAGCAGCTACATTGCAATGTGCAGCACTCCATGAAGGAAGAGGGAGACAAAACTAAGCTGATCTGCAGGGTTGTGTCTATTATAAGAGAGGTGAGTCCATCGGACACAGAGCTGGCACCAGGGCCAAGAGCAGCTGTGTACATCTGAATGGCAAAAGCAGCAGCTGGATCTCCACAAGAGATTAGACCAAATCCATGTAAATCTGAGCCAAGAACACATACAGGATTGGTGATGCAGGAACTTGGGACATCCAAACTCAGGCAAGATTTGAAGAAATGCCAGCTGAGGTGGGGATGTCTCTTTAGGGACAGGGTTTGTCAGCAGCCTCACCAGTGACACGGAAGCTGCTGCTGCTGACACTTGCATTTGATACAGAAACAGGGGGAAGGGAGACAAATAGGTTTGATGGCAACTTGAAATCAAACTGATGGCATGATAGATAACAGTCAGGATTATAAGAGAGGTAAACTATAGGAAAAATCAGCGATGTACCACAAAACATCACCCTTTAGGATTAGTAACTCATTTTGTACATCACTCAGTGAAAAAACTGGGAGGTCTGGTAGCCTATGAAGTGACTGAAATCATTGAGTCATAGAATGACTTTGGTTTGTATTGAAGAGACCTTAAAGCTCCTCCAGCTCCAACCCCTGCCACAGGCAGGGACCCCTTCCACT
>JBAFWW010018413.1:0-17653 GCA_036873685.1 Agapornis canus
AAAAACAAACCACCCAACCAAACATAGATACATAAATTACTATTTTTAACTGAGAATTCATGAGAGTAGTCCTGAGACCTGGAGGGCTTAAAAAACAGTAAAATGGGGTGAAGCACTGGCTGTTAACTGGGAGATGCAATGAAAACAGCAAAGTCTGACACAGAAGCAGAGCTTCATGTGAAGTGTACCTTTAGCAACTGGAGTATTTGCTTGGAAGTGGGTCTCAGCTGTGGATCTGAATTAGATTTTACTGCTCCATTCAGAAACATTTCCATAAAAAGTAAGGAGAAGGCTTCACTTCCTTCATTCAGGCTGATCTTACCTGGTCAGAGCTGTGAAACCAGGGAACAGGCTGGGATTTGTTAATTAGAAACAAGATCTTGAGCACTACCAAGAGAAAGGAAGACAGCCTGTAGACCAATGATTTGTTTTGTTCTTTACAGACTGTGAAGCCTCTGGAAAGGAAAGTGCAGGAGGTAGACTCTCCTTGTTTATTTTGGCTGAGACTGAATAAAAAGTGTCTATGAATAAATCCAAATTTAAGACAACACTCTCTGTTGAACATGTGGGCCTCACTGAGTTTTTGTCTAGCTGAGTGGCCCTGACTCAGACAGAAGGACTGACTTTTAAGACCTTGTCATCTACATGACAAAGTCCTGGTACCTGCTAAGGCAAGAAAACCTGAATATCTACCACTGGCAGCTTACCAAGAGCCAGAGGGCTACATCTAATATCAAAACTAAAAAGGATAATGCAGCTCTCCTTTTCCATTCAGGGTGTCTCTTCTCTGAAAAGAGCAGTGCTGTAATGCTGGGAAAAGGACAGTGAGTCACCAAGGAGAAACTTGCAGCATTGTGTGGCTTCCCAGGAGGCCTCTGTTAGAAACTGTCTGTATAAGGCAGCACAACTTTTCAGCTGACAAGACTTACACTAAAGAAGAAAACAGAGCACCAGGAGAGCTAAGATGCTGCCTGGCTAGGAAATTTGGACAGTAAAAGGATCTAGATCAGAAAAATTATGGATTTTAGCTCTAAATTGTTAAGGAAATTTAACCAATCAGATTGAACAAATCATTGTGGTGGTGTTAGCTGAAAAAATCTCCAGGAAACACACTGCTTTCATTTATCCCTGGAGTTTTCAAAGGTATGTAAGGCAATTATCAAAACTCTTCTATAAACATAATCTTAGATTCAAATGTCACCTCTTACCCTTATTTTTCTTTATACTTGTGATTCACTTGAAGTTTGGTCAATAAAATACTATTGTTCATGTCTATGTCTTATCATAATAGCTCCAATCTTAGAATCATAGAATGGTTTGGATTGGAAGGGACCTTAAAGATATCTATTTCTCATCCTTTGCCACTGGCAGGGGCACCTTCCACTAGACCAGGTTGCTCAAAGCCCCATCCATCGTTGAACACTTCCAGGGATGGGTCATTCACAGCTTCTCTGGGCCACATCTTCTAATGCCTCACTACCCTCCCAGTAAAGAACTTCTTCCTAGTATCAAATCAAAATCTATCATCTTCCAGTTTAAAGCCATTCTCCCATGTCTTATCACTATATGCCCTTGTAAAAAGTCCATCTCCAGATTTTTTATAGGCCTATTTAGGCACTGGTAGCTGCTCTATGGTCTCCCCGAAGCCTTTTCTTCTCCAGGCTGAGCAAGCCCAGTTTTCGGTATGTTTTCATAAAAAAGCCTTGCGCACCTTGTGTTCCTTAGATGGTTTTGAACCTGATGTTCTCCTACAGCGAGTGGTTCTTCATTCTTTCAGTCCCTGCCTTAGCCTCTGTAACTTGGATGATGTGGCTGAAGCACTTGCTGGTGAAGACCAAGACAAGAAAAGCCTCTGAATATTTCAGCCTTCTTGATGTACCAGGTAACCAAATCTACTGTTTCCTTCTGGAGACAGTCTACTTTTCTATAGCCTTCCTTTTATCACTGGTGTCCCCACAGAATTTTTTCTTGCTGCCCTTTACATTCTTGGCTACATTTAACTCTCTCAGGAATTTAGCTTTTCTAACCTGATTCTGGCTGCTCAGAGCAGTAGTATCAGTTCACTGAGAAGGAGTTACGCAAAAAAGGCAGAACAGTTTATATTTGTTGTGTGTATTTAGTGTGTCTGTGTGTTTAAAAACCATGTGGTACAGGAAAGGAGATAAAAGTCTTGTCCAACTCATGGATTAAGGGGAATGCTGTAGTCAGCATCATCTTTAGAGAGGAATTTCTAAAAGTTAGGAGGACTTGCATTCAGGAATCCTAAAAGAGCTAGACAAGAATATAACACTAATATTAGTTTTAAATACATCTTACAAAACCAGGGCCAGTTTGACAGCTAATGTTCAATTATTCACAACAGCACGCAAATGACCCTAATACTTATCACTTGATTAATTCACATAAAGTAGGAGATGAGTTATTATGGAATGCAAGAGATAAAAGATGAAAGGATGGGAATATAATTATTGCTTGTTAGCATTGTGTTGCAGAAAATAGATCTTGTCAAATGAAACTGCTTTCACCAATGAGACTGAAGTTCTGGTTGAGGTATAACAAGGCATATTGAGGCAACATATATTGAGGCAACAAGCTTGGAGTTACAATAAGCTGTTTGACTTGGTACTGCACAACATTCTGGTTAAAAATAGCACTATGCAATACCCTTAACATGCCAAATAAGCAGGTTAAGAAAGCTGACTGATAGACATCAAAGTCTGTTTATTTCTCAGGTGTCACTGAGAAATAAACATGGAATGGGGATGTGTTTAATTGACTACATAAACTGTGGCTCTCCAATGATAATCAGACTTTTTATTAATAATCTGGATGTAAATACAAATATTTCTGCCAATAAAAGCATGTTATTATAAAAATGGGTGCATTGGTAATAATGTTGAGCTAGAATCCAATGTTTTACTCTATTTGCCAACGTGCAAACCACTATGTCACCCTGAGACCACAAACATAGGGAGTCTCAGAAATGAGATTAACAGGGTGTCAATCAGAAGGCTTCATTCTGTGGCTCTGTGAGTTTGCTCTGACATCAGGATATAATCCTGCCAACTGTTCCTCACACCAACTGGGAGATGTGTCAAGACACATCTCTCCATTGCTGCAGGTTGACTTTTTACATGAGGAGATATTGTAAGATTATTTTTCAGACTGTCACATGTGGGAAAATACCCAAAGGTCCTCTGTCCCTTCTCAGATTAGTCTGAGCAATTTTGCATATCACTTCCATTAAAATTCCAGACTGGTTTGAAAATCCAGAGGTTCAACACACAAACAATCTCAGAGTAACAAGTTACTGCACATTAGCTGTCTCTTTTGAGCTACAGTCTGAACTTTGAGATTTGCATCTGTAACTATCCCATTATCGTGATGATCTTAAGGTCTGCAATTAAGCAATGTCAGAGTTTAAGGGCGCAGCATTTTTACCCCAAGAAAACTAGCATTTTTTTATAGATGCCTTCATGAGATGGGGGATTGTGCCTTTTATATCCTGAAGGAAAAAAGCATTACAAGAGGAAGAATACAAGTCACACATCTTGTTTCTTAATAAAAGGAAAGGCAAACATTCATTTCTGGACTTTGCTATTAGACACCTTTCCAACTTGTTGTCTCCTCCTGACAAGCTAGACTACATTCTCTCCCACAGGCCATGTCTCCTTACTGCAAAGGAGGGGTTTGGTATTTGCTTTACAAACACAAGACTTTGGCATGTGTCTTGGCTATCTCTCATAAAACCAACCTTTCTAACTGCCAACTTAAAAATGCAATGGCTCAAATGGGCTAATGAGAATGATGGCTTTGTTTTATGAAGCGTATTTTAGAAGAAGCTGTAATTGCTGTCTGTGTTCTATAGTTTGTAGAAAACAGGCCTGTGCATGGATCTCTTATTACCTCATTTGTTATTTACAAACTGAAATTTAATTTCAATAGGTGAAATCTTATATTTCTTTATTTCCTTCAGGTTAATCTCCCTGTCTCAGTCTGAATCTAGATTAATTGTATTTTAGAATAAAAAGTATTTATCCATTTGTTCTACCTTCTGTTCTGCGTCATTCAGACTAATGGGTATTATGGCAGGACTGGACAGCTGCATATGAACATATTTCCTCAGAGTCTGCCTGTTTCTTTTAAATGAAATAAAAGCAACAAGGGATAAAACTGAAAATTGAGACAAAGTAAATCACTGCCCTCATGAGAGGAAATGCCTGGCAGAACTCTTATTCAGTGGATAATTGGTTTCCTTTATATATAATTCCCTAAAACACCAACAATATTTAAAAATGCATTTCTGTTAATCCTCATAGCATTAAATAATAGATCTTATCAATCTGTTCTGAAAAAGCAAATACCATAGTACATTTCAATAAGCAAAGAGTCATATTAATTATAAAAAAATCAAGCTTTATACTATAAAATCATTAATATAATATTTATCATTAATATAATAATTATCAATTATAGATTTTATATTAATTGTCTTTTCACTAGGAAAAAACTTGGATATAAAAATTGACTTAACTGCCTTTCAACAGGAATAGAGAGCAGTACCAGCAAGTGAGAGAAAAGTCCTTTTCCGTGCTTCATCCATCCTGCCTATAAGACGGTAGTCTTAAGACTTGCTAACAGTAGAGTTTTACAAGTTGTGAAATACAAATTTAGCATTTCAAGTCATGGGGGAGCAAAAGGAAGGAAACACAATTTCTCCTGTTCTTGGTTAGACATTGTTTTTTTTTTTGGGATATATATATTATTGCCACTTTGCAGAGCCAGTTCTAACTGCCACGGGGAAGAAATTTACTTGGTAGCCACCTTGTTGCTATCATTGATCATGTTAATATTCTCCATGAAAATTCTGCCTTATTCTGCATAGAAGCAACTAGTCATGATAGTGTCACTCATCTATGACACAACTCCCAACATTATATCGTCTTTATGATAATCATGTTACCTTGTGATAACATACATGTTCATTGTCATGAATAGCAAAGTTTTAATCAATATGGTTTACCTACAGAATCAAGTATCACCTCCTGATTGCCTGCTTTTTGCACCTTGTATGAGATTTTTCTAACCCTCATGAAGAAGATAGGCAAAGACGCTAGAGAAGAGTGAGTAAGGGGTATTGGAATGTAAGATTCAAATAACTCATTAAGACAGGATCTATGTGGTTTTGTGGTCACTGACTGTGTGTGGGCTAGTTGGAAGAGAAAACAGTTTTGAGTTTTGGGCAAGATCTTCTAGATCCAGCAAGGGCCTTATGGTCAGCACAGACCAGGACAAAACTATACAAAATGTAAGAGACCATTCTCCTAGGGAAAAAGAAACCTTTTTCATGACTTCCATGGATTTACACCATGGAGCACTAAGCCACACTGTTAGTGGCAAGGAAACAATCTCCAGGCTGAAGAAAGTTTTATTTGACTTCTACTGTTGTCTTCATTATCTTTCCTTTGTATTAACAGTGTAACACTAGTGCTTGCAACAATCATTAAGTTACAGAAGGAGGAACTTACTAATGATAAGAAACACATTAGATCCATGCATGTGAGATGAAAAAGATCCAATGAGTGCAAAAAAAAGACTGCTTTAAATGCTTTTAAATATAATTTGCCATTTGCTTAAATTTCAGAAGTTCTTTTTCTGGAAAAGAATATTAGTAAACACACAGTCTTACAGTTAGACTGTGAAGAACAACTCGCTAACCTTGTATGAAATGCTTAGACACAGAAACTTGCTAATGATGATAAAACTTAGAGACTGGAACTGAGGTTAGATAAGTTGGACTTTGAAATAAAGTGAAGTCTGCTAATTGTCAGAGTAATTAAAGATTCTAATCGCTTCCCATGGAGGTTGTAGATTATATGCTTCATTGGAAGTTTCAAATGAAGTTAAGTAACTTCAGTAAATTCACTTTCAGTCACAATTTGTTGTTCATTAGTAAATCAAAAGAGGAAAGAAAAAAAGACATCTGTGTATCAGGCTCTCAGAACATACACCTCCAGATATGAAAAAAAATATATAAAAAAAATCACAGAATGACGTGGAAAGGCAAACTCAGAAACATTTTAGAGTATTTAAATCTTCCCCAAGAATTTTCCCAAAAATCTTTCACAAAAAAAAAAAAAAGAAAAAGAAAAAAGGAGTCTCATGAAATCCCAATCAACAGCTGAAAAAAAAATATAGACTTCTAAAAATAACTTAAAAAGGTTTATTGTTAGGGAATTTTCAATGTACTTGTGATTTATACAAATATCCAGGTGACTATTGTCATATACATCCACTTGTATGTATCTCACATCTTTTTTTCACAAGCAGAGTATCGCAGGGATCAACACTTTACCCCACACTATCCCACATCATCAGAAATTATCTGGATGATGAAACTGATAGAGATTTCATCAAGTTTGCTAATAACACCAAATTGGGTGATGAGATGAACGTGTCAGAAGGGAGAGCCATCATTCCACTCTCCATTAAAGAACAACAAAATTGGAAGATACATCTTTATTTAGAGTCTTAATGCTTGACACTGCCTCTTCCCCATACTCCTGTATCATTTAGTGTTAAATTCACTCACTTTTGAAATCTTCCATGTTTGTAGGTAAAATCCAGGTGCCTCGAATTTCAAGTCATGGAGAAATAAAGTAATTCACCTCCTGGTAAATGGGAATAGCTACATTTTGAATCATATCCTTCCAGCAATGCTGTAAACCAACCTGCACTCCTTGTTTTCCTACAAAAAAGCACAGTAAGGAGTGGTAATTCAGGACAGAATTAGTACTGTCTTTGTTGCTGTAGTAACATGCCTATTTGGTGATGTCCTGTACCTCTCTAAGCAATTATTCCTTATTTAATGAAATTGCTGTGTCAACAAGGTGTCTAGTGGTCTAGATATCTTTGTTAAAGAGCAGAAGATAATATAAAAAATATTATAATACCTAAATTACTGTACTATTTCCTCTTATTGTGGTCTAACATCAATGTTTATTGTAATAGATTGACTTCTTGAATGAAACATACTAGAATATTCCCAAAACATTTCTATTGCTTAGTCTGTTAGGTAGAAAATCTTTTAGGTCTCTCAGTTTCTTAACTTTTGCTATGTTTGTCAACTACTAATTTATCTTACCAAATATCAGCACTGTCACTTGAAAAGGTTCAAGTTATAATATAAAATAAATCTCATTAATAGACTTTATCCTTTACACCTTAGGATAGAAATTATGAAGAGTCTTTCCTGCCTACCATACCATCAGTGCTTCCATTTGATAAGGATGTGGTACCTGGTGATTCCTGGCTGTAGAGATGTTCCCTTTTAGATAATTAACAAATGCCACAGCCAGAAAAGTCTGAGTAAAGGTGTGAGCATCCTTCAAAAAGCCCCTGCTTGGAATGGAGTTCCAGTGTGGCCTTTCCATTTACGAGATGTCAGGTTTTGATTCTGCCACAGAATTCTTACCCTTCTGTGCTTTTGTCATCCACCTTGCTTGTCTTTTGGTCCTCAGACTACAATAATAGCATTTTCACAGCCTATTCTGCCTTGAGCTTGAAAATATATTGTCTAACAGTTTTATAAAGGGACTCACTATCTTGAAATATATATGTAGCTAGTTGAATTATCATGACTTTTGGAATAGTCATAGGCAGAAACTCACACACTGCTCTTTTTTCTTGCAATGACGCTCTCCACTGTTTCACTCCAGAAGCAGCCCCATTGGACAAAATAAGCACCTGGAAGGACAGAATAATACCAAGACACTTAAACCAAAAATATAATTGTTCTTTCTTGTTTTATTTATTTATCTATCTGTTTAATTTTATTTTCTTTATGTTTGGGGTGGGTTTTTTAGCAACATAACTCAATAATACTGATTGTGTTTACAGATTGACTATACACAGCTCATTACTCTTCAGCATCATTTCTCTCACAAATTCACAAAGTCTTGTTTGTTAAGGCTGATGTTGGGGTCATATTGGGAAACACCTCCTCAGTTACTGCTGAGCTCAGGCAGTGAGTTAATATAGAAGAAAGGGATCAGGAAATACAGGTTAGATTCATCAGGATCTCTACAAGGCTCATCTGAGGTCTTATTTTCCTGGAAGTGTAAATAACCTAGGACCGAAATCCTGATCCCAATATCAACTGCATGGGTTTGGCTGCTAAATTCAAGGTCTTGCTGCAGGTTTTTTTTTTGTTCTAGAATAGATGATTAAACATGTGCGAACACAAGGGAAGAAGTAGAGAAGAAAAATTTTAACCATTTCTCATACACATTCTTTTTAAAGCTCATCTATATTTTCAACCTCTCTCTTCAGCCTCATTTCTATAAAACAGATATGCTTCACTATAAAACACATTTATGGGCTTTCTTAAACACCCACAGATTCACAAGGACTTGGTTTTCATCAGCACTTATACCCTAGCTGAGCTAATTTACTGTGTCACTCATGTCCCTTACCTGCATGACGTCTCTGCAGTCCCATACATTCCATTTGCTGTTGAAAGCCTACAGGAAAGTTGGGAAGAAATGCTGTGCTCACTTACTGCCACAAAATTGGCCTAGATGAGGATGCAATGCAGCAGACCTCTGGCACTGGTGGAATAAGGCCATTAAGCACTGAATGCTCCTAAAAATTCCAAATTAACTTATGCCTGTTTATTGGTAAGATCAAAACCAGAAGTCAGGTTGACAACTGACACTTTACCCCATTTGTTAAAAACCATTTCTAAAAATTTTCCAAATAAACCCAGAACGTGAGAGAACAGGAAAAAACAGTCAATTATTAACCCAGGATAGTCTGCTACTGCTTTTTTACTTTATCTTATTTTTCTTATGATATTATTTTTTCTGCTTATTATTTCTTTTTGGTTTAGTTGGATTTCTAAACCAGAATAGATGGAATATCTCTATTTGAAAAGGCAATGTTCAATACTAAATAATGCACCATATGGATTATAGATCCTCCTGTACCTGACAGGGGTTTGACCTGAAATGATCTTGTTTTGCAGTCCTGAACAGTTCCACCCTCTGAGCCTCTGCTGTCTCTCTTGGTATCAGGTTTCTTCTGTATTTTAGGCATATAAGAGTGTGCAAAGACAAAAGAGTAATTTTCCACAGCATAACCAGAATCATTAGAATTTCACAAAGCTAAGAGTTAGATGTGCATATCAGAATGATTTTGTTTTCAAATAGGTTAAGTATTTAAAATTCGCCAATGCCTGAGCATATTTGTGCATTAGGGAAAATTAAGTTAATTTGAAGGACTAAAAAGAGGACAAAGAATCATTATTATTTCCCTGAACACTCCAACTAAATGTTATGGACCATGCACATCTTAAAGAGCTTTTTATGGCATTCTTTTTATTTATCTTTGGGGAAAAATTTAATCAGTCTAAATGTATTTTGTATCACATTTGAAGCTCTGAAAGTGTACAGTTGCTAGATGATATATTCCAGAAGTCATTCCAGCAGAAACTCATCACAATTACCCTTGATTTTTTATGTTGCAGTATTGAGGAAATGAAATTCTGGCTTTGATATCATTAAAATTAGAATTTTTAATATACATTCCAGTTTTCCAATATTCCCATAGTTTAAACATGTTTAAGTTGCTTAATATATTAGTAAAGATATTTATCTACATTTTTGTTGCGATTATTATGAGACAGCATAGCTTTCACTGGACATACTACCTCCTAGGGACATGAATGCTATCACTCTTATGGTATCTTGGTTTATGAAATTCACTCCTTACTTTAGTCCACCAGAAGTGGAAATTACTAGCCTGGTCATTATGCTACAAATTCTCTTTCTTAGAAGATGCAAAGGGTCTTTGAATCAAGCATCCAAGTCAGAAAGCTTGAATGCTCAATGTACATAGCATTCATTACTGTTAATTTAGAGTTAGCAGATGGCTCTGGTGGAGCAGCTATTTGGTGGTTTTGAACTTGTCTACATCTTCATTATAATCTACCTGGATGAAGTGGCAAAATCTTTTCTCAAAAAAAGGAGGCCAGAGGAATTGCCAGGCCAAGAAATTACGATTATTCTAAACAGGGAAACTGAATTGGTGGCAATCCAAAGTTTTCATCATCTCTGCGCACTTTCATGGCCTGTACAACTCAGCTCACTCTCTCTGTCATCTTCTGCACACCTCAGAACCACAGCTGGCACCAAATCATATTGTTTTTGTGGAAGAAGAGCAGGTTTGAACACTGAGCAATCAGAAGCGCAGCATGTGCAGCAATCCTGTGAAAGCTGTGCTAACCATGTCTCTGCAAGGGTTTTCCTTTCAGATTCATGTCATACTGCATTTTATTACTTTTTTTTAATTGCCCATTTCACATCTGTCTGATTTGAGATTACAAGTTCCTTGAAGCAGAAACCTGTTCTAATTACAAAGCACAAAGCACTCTATAAATTCAAGGGTGCATTATGAAAAGTAACTGCATTGGTCACTAGTTGCACTTTCTGGTTTAGATCAAAGCAGGGAAATAAAATAAAGGGATGCTCTCAAAAGATCAGATGAAATGAATGTGTTCAGTCCTTACCCCTGGGTTGTTCCATATCAGATTTAGGAAAATAACCACAGTTCTTTTGACAAGGAGCTAGAAGGAAATAAAGGGGACATGTTGCTCACAGTTACTTGCACCATCACATCTGGAGGTCTGGAGGTTCTGTGTACAAGGCAGAACATGGAGATTAGGGACAGCTGAGCCATTACAATACAGTTGCTAAGTAGTACTCCTGAGCCAGCCAGGCTGCTGCCTTGAGGTTTCTTGCTAACCATCAAATAACTCTTCTACCATCATACATCCTCTAGGAAATGTCTTTTAATCCCCATGAAATTACACTTCAGCATATCTGTGGGTTAACAGCAAAACAAAACTGGCCTACAATGCAGTAAAAAACCTGCATCTGTTAAAATGAAAGGAAGCTCATCCTGTTCTTTTTTTGCAATGAACATATTTTAAATGCTGTTCAACACCTAGAGTGCAAGACTGATTCTGTGAATGTTACATAAATTTATAAATTAGCTGAAGTGCAAGCTAGAGATTTTAACATTAAAGAAAAACAATAAAAAATAAGAATGATCAAGTTCCCTTATTAATCATTTTATTCATGTAAAACAATATAGTCTGCATTAAAACAAATCCCTGCTGCCATCTGCATTTATCTGAAAGATGACATGGCCAGTGTGGTTTATGGAACTTACCTTAGCAGGAGACAAAACAATTATGAGAAATAAGTCACAATACTAGGAAATTGCTTCATAGAAAAAATATTCTTTTTACTACAAGGCTCTGAAACAATCCTTAGTTAATAATAGATAGTACTTAGATAATACTTAGCTGCAACATCTTTATGCCACACAGACACATTTACATCAGAAATTAAACTAACCACAGGTGTTATGCTAGAATGTAGCTCAGACTGTCTGTGCCCTAATATCTCTTCACCTGTTCATTCTTCAGGCTGTACTTGTCACAGACTTTTTATTCTTTTCATTCTTTTTCATCTGATGGCATCGCAATTACACCTTTGTAATCCTCTTTTTGTATTACAGCTATGATAGCTGCCTTCAGAATCTGTGTCTTTGAGGTTGCATCTAGGAGGCACTTACAGCCATAGAAGGGCTCAGCGTGCTGTCTTCTCTGCAGAGAAAAAAAAGTATTCCTGATTCTTGAAGTTTAAACAGTAGTTAGAAAGCCACTGTGCCACAAAGGATAGCAGTGGCAGGCAAAAGGAACAGGTATACCCTTACTTATGCAGATGCCAGAGGGAGACTTTGCCCTCAATGTTTGTTCTCCACAATTTGATAAGGCTATAGGTGGGAAAAGTTTAGCTGAGTGGCATGGAAGTATTAGGTATGAGGAGAATGTAACAGTAATCAATGTGAGGAGACCAGTGAGACAGCAGTGTGGAGTTAAAGTTGTACGTTATGCTACACAACATATGCCTACCAGCAATGAAAATGAGAAGTAGATGGTTAAACTGATTTTCCTGTAAAGAGCTCAGGAAGGCTTCAACAAAATCACACAACAGTTTAAAATTCTAAAAGGCTGTCTTATTCATCTTGGTCAATAAAAAATAAATTGTAGTAAAGGCTGCGGAAGGAAGCTTTTGAAAACAAAAGCCTGTAGGGATGAGCAACTGGATTTGTCTAGATGTCTCATACCTTCTTCACCAGAATGCATAGGTTAGCATAGAGAATTCCGTTATCATAAAGATTCAGGACTAGTCCTTATTTCTGGGGACAGGAAAGAGCTCTTACTAACTTCAGAAAGTCAAATGTACAGTACCAGTGAGAGGCAGAAGGAAGTTCAGGTTTCAGTGACACCTATGTCACAGCTTCTAAGAATTTCAAAGGGGCTAGAAATGGACTGTAGTTTGAATCTTAGGCAAGTGTCTTAGCAGCAAACAAGTGTTTTGCTGTCCAACTTCCTTTCTACATAATGCTGCTGTTTTACCACAAGCCACGGGTAGCAAGCCAAAAGCTTGGCATGCACCCTGCAAGCAAAGACTTGCAAGAGTGAGTGCACTTCTTAGAGACTGTGTGCTAAGTATCAGCTGGCGCATCCTAAACCTCCCAATACTAAAAGTCATTACAAATATGCTGAATGCTATACTCCAATCCTTTCTTTCACTTAGAGCTACTATTCTTCCTTCATAGATGAGAAACAAAGGCCTGTAGTTAAGAAAGATCTCTGGTTCACTTAAAGGGGACAGGATGAGTGTTGGATATGGCTACTTATTAAACACGAGATAATAACATTTGCTGCAGATCTGATTAGGACTCTAAGGACACTAGCAATCTGAGTGGCTTAATGCAATTTCTAGTATGAAAATGTAAGGTACTCCCAGGATTTAGGGCCAGCATTTCTGGTGTCTTGATTTTCATTTTGTTTTTTCTTTTTTCTTTCTGCCTTGTAAATAGTTGGATAAGAAGAAAACCACAAACACTCAGTAAAATTCCATGTCTTTTGTATCATGGAACTTAAGAAATAAGAGCAAGGTACAGAAAATTTTCTTAAGGGTAAAAGTTTATCCTCTTAAATGCTCTCCATAGAGAAACTGTGTTGAGTCATCTTCATTATGGCACAACAGAACATTACTTCAGACCTAAAATGATTAGTGTTATGAGTCAGTTCATCAATTGTTTTAGATCTAAAGTCATGTTCCAGCATTGTCATGTAATGCATTAGGCTTAACTAGCCAGGGAACTGGGAAGAATGATTAGAGAAGGAGTCAAATGTATCTCATAGATATTTCTTCTGAAACAAAAACAAAAACTCCAGAGCCATGAGATTCCCAGCTTTGTGTTGTCTGAGTATCACAGCTAAGTTAAACACTCCATGTCCCCCCTGCCTCTTGCCCTCATGAAACAAGGTCTCCTGCCTACAAGCAGGACTCAGGGTCAAAAAGTACAGTTCCTACTAAAATCAATATGCACATTTCCAATAGCTGTCTTAAATGATCTCTGTGGCAAACTTTGAATTTAAGTCTTGGAGAATAACAGAGTCTAAGGAAAACAAACGAACAACAACAACAAAAAATAAACCCCTGAAAGAAACCACCACAGTACACAGCACCTTATCACAGACATGTAGCTGTGCCAGGCAAATATCAGCACGCACAGTAGCTGAGGGTTACAACCCCATTATTAATGACAACTAATTTTGAAGTACAGATTGGACTGTTTTCAGGTATTAAGCCCTGAACAAAGCCTAATTTGTAAGAGTGCTCCAAGGCAGGAAAAAAGCTCTTGATCTCAGCGCCTTTGAAATATGTGGCCTTTTTTAAAAAAAACAGATGGCATTCTGAACATAGTTCTGCTGTACTTGAGGGAAAGTGTTACCACATTACTCATTAAGTTTCATATAGCTATTTCCAACATTTTAGAATATTTTAACAAAACCATAAATTTGACAAGAACCCTTCCTGAAGAAGGGAGCAAATGAATGTGTCTTTCCTAAAGAGCTTGCTACCCCAAATCTGAGGCAGCAGCAAGTAATAAAATCATGACAGTAAGTATTTATGAAATAGTATTACATAAGCAAAAATATTAAAAAGCTTTGAGTTCCAACTACTACACATGTAACTCTTGATAGAACAAAATCAAGTAAACTTCTGATTAAATATTTTAATTTCTACCTTTTAAAATAATGGCTTTTTTCAAGGTGGACTACATTGATCTCTGAATTGCCTCCATGTGTGATTTCCAGTGCAGATGGCTAAATTAAAGCTATTTAATACATAACAGTTTACTCTTGCCAAACTTCTAAAGGTAATGCACGGCAAAAACATTAGAAACTCAGTGATCATTCATTCCCACTCTGACTAAACCAGTAAGATTATCTTTGCAACTTAACTTCAGTCATCTGATTTTTTAGCTTTGATAGCAAGACAGATCCCATTCTTTTTGTCCTCTTCTGCACTCACTAAAATAGGATACTTCAAGTTGTTTCCCCATGAGTAAATTCCACTCCTTACCTGCAAATCTCCACATACTGGGGTGTGTCTCCAGGTGAGGCTGAAGATTAAGACAGGAATTTGCCAGAGCCCCAAGGCAACAGAGTTGATGAAAGAGTATGTTGCTTTAGCTTGGACCAGAGCACCACTCTCTGGACAAATATTTGCAGCATTTTCTTACCACCACATGATGGTTATTCCTGTGCAATTGTTCTTTAATATACTGCACCATTTCCAGAATTACTAAAGAGGGGAATGTTATATCTTCAGCACTGGTTACTCTTCTGCCAAATCTGCTTCCTCTGTGTAGCAATAACCTCAAGGCAGAGATCAGCAGGCCTGGTAGAAATCACTGTCTTGAATTAGCCAAGTTTTTCTGGATGTTTAGTGCTTTGAGAACAATTGTATTATCTGCAAGGTTTGGCAGTCAGAATAGAAATACAATATTTTTCTCTTCACTCTTGGAAAATAATAATTTGTCCTTAGTAGAATCGAAATATTCTTTCTCAGCCTGTCCCTAGGACGTACTAAAACCAAATTGGTCTGCATCCATAGGTGTTGAGGGGTATACTTCTGTTTTCCCACATATATACATTTGCTGCTGACATGTCTGGAAAATTGATTGTTGACTTCTCCAAATGAAAATTGACTTCTCCAACAGTACTGCTAGTGGCAGTGTTTCTGACATTCCATGAGAAAAAATGTAAGATCAATAAATGAAGGAATAGCACAAAGTAGAGTGGAAGAAAACAGCTCAAGCATTGGGCTTTCTGAGGACTGAAATTTCTGCTTCACTGGGTACAACTATAGAGCTATTTGTGCATGAGGGACAGTGGTACAGAAAGCATTCCCAGGAGTGCCACTCATACAGTGTTTTGGAATAGATTAAAAATATGGAGGTGGGGTGATGGGCTATGGATATCAATGCATTACAGCATCATGAAGGACAGGTGGTATGAAACACATTAAAGACATGAAAATAAGAGAGTCACTGAGTGCACCATGGTTGAGTTCATAGGTGATATGGATAAGATCTGGGAACAAAAAAAAAAAGGTAGCAGGCCAGTTCTTTAGTCACTGAAAGTTCATGTAATCTCATTACAGTCAAAAGAAGTATAACAGTTCTCCTCCTCTAATGACCTCACCCAGGATATAAAACAGATTGTATGAGACAAAGCCTTGAACACAAAACAAAGAGTTTAAAGTTAAGCTCAATGGATGGAGTCAACAAGCCTGCCAGAAGTGGGGAGACGGCACATGCAATCAACAGAAAAAATCTCTCTCTCTCTCTCTCTCAGGATAGCTGCTGTAAAGCTTGATTTTAGCACATTCCTATGCTACATAAGCAGCAGAAAACCAATGCTGTAAGTGTTGTGCATCACTGGCAGCTGAGTAACACAAGGGATGTTCTTCATTGAGCATGTCAGGCAGCAATACTGAACAGATGTAATTTCATTTTCTCTTTTCTTGAGAACAAGGATGAAAAAATCTCTTATAAACCCAAGCAACATTAGCACATGCTCAACAGGACAACTAACATATTCCAGCTGTTTATGACTACCACTTCCAAACCCTGCTCTGCCCTCATCACATCGGGTTTCACTCAAGTACTTGAAAATTTATAGACTGGTTTCATGGGGAGGCTTTTGAAGTCTGACTCAGAAAAAAGTAAACATAAGTTGACTAGCACCAAACTGTGAATGAGCACATAAGTAAACAATGAAGGAAAAGCCAGTTACCTCTGAAGATTATAAAAGAATATGAATGAGGGACTTGAAGTAACAAATGGTATTGAAATAGGGAGGTGTTGTTGGGGGTTTTGGTGTTGGGTTTTTTAGTTCCAGTAAAATTAAATCTTATTCAAATCTATTTTGGTAGGTTTTACTTTTGTAAAACAGAGAAGTAATAAAAAAAAATTATTCATATGTGTACCAACTGGCATGCTTGTTTTTTCTTTTTCTAACATAACAGAGATTTGATTCAATCCTTCTGCCTCTATAATGAGTTTAGAAGTGCTAGCTCTGTAACTTGTGTGTGCATATGTGTGTGTTTTTGTGTGTGTGTGTGTGTGTTCGGACATCTATATATTCAATTGTTCTTTTACAGCTATTTTAATCTTCTGGAACTGTATGTGTTAGCTCTTGTGACTAGGTACCCATATCTCCTTCCCCTCCAGTTGAATTTACTTATGTGAATGAGGATCTACTCATCACACTCCTGTCTCTGAGATGAATCTGAGGTATTCTCAAAACAGATGAGAACTAAACAAGCTCTACTTCCCTGTATATCCAGCCACATTTCAGAATTCTACATCTCTTTATAAGCACTGACAGAGCAACTAAACTTTCTTGAATAAAGGTAACATCATTAAAAACTTAAACCTAACATCTGTGAAGAAAGAAGCAAGAAGACTGTAAAAAGCCCACAGAAACAGAAACAGACTGCAGCTCAAACAGAATTATCTAACTTTCTGCAGCAGTACCAGCTAGGCTTGATGAGGTGTCTTCTCTTGGTAAAAGGAAGAAAGCAGTACTGATTAACCAAGAAAAGACAGGTTCTTTCATTATTGTAGCACAGAACTACATTCCTCCTTAATTATGGAAGCCGAAACTGCAGTGCTGTTACCTTAGCTGCCCTGCAGACTCAACACACATCACCATGCTGCAGAACAGAAATCAACTGCTGTTTCTCTCTCAGGAAGTGCCTTCACTTCATAAATCTATGAAGACTTATGTGCTCCATTTCTGTATATCAGATCTTGTGTGTGAAGTCAAACATCCTGAAATTTTGATGTCAGTTCCTCTCTTGTCTTCTCGAAGCTCAAAAGAATCATAGAATCATGGAATGGTTTGGATTGGAAAGGATCTTAAGATCATGTATTTCCAAACCCTCTACCATGAGCAGGGATGCCGCAACCTAAACTATGTTTCCCAAGACTTTGCCCAACCCGGCCTTGAACACGGCCAGAGATGGAGCATTCACCAGTTCTCTAGGCAACCTCTTTCAGTGCCTCACCATTCTCACAGTCAAGAACCACTTCCTTATATCTAACCTGAACTTCCCCTGTTTTAGTTTAAACCCATTATCCCTTGTCCTCTCACTACAGTCTCTCCCCAGCATCCTTATAGGCCCCCTTCAGATACTGGAAGGCTGCTAGGAGGTCT
>JBAFWW010018414.1:5757-22544 GCA_036873685.1 Agapornis canus
CTTGCACTTGGCATGGTTAAACTCCATGAGGTTGGCATCAGCCCACCTCACAAGCATGTCCTCTGAATGATATTGCCTTCATGGAGTCAAATGCTTGGAGAACTAAGTTGCATCAGTTACGTGATAGGTTAGGTGTTTCACAAGCAAAACCAAATGGTTTCCTCACCAAAGCTGAGTTGAAAAGGAAAAGAAATAGGGTGCAGGGAAAACACTCTCATAGTGTTGTCCCCTCAGTAGCAATGAAGCATGCTGTAGGGGAAAATGTAAAATTTCTTCGTTTGATCCTGCTTCATCAATAAGGTTTTAGTTGTAGGAAAATGCAGTTAGCACTCTCTCTGATCTTCATCTCTGCTGTTACTATAAAAAGCTGAGAGACCAGGATGCTTGTGCCTTAGGGTGTCAGAAAGCAGAAGATTAGAATGGTGACAAGCAAATAGCAGGGGATCTGGAGAGCCAAGGATTCTTAGAGAAGATATGGCCTGCAGCTACTGGGGAGAAAATCCCTATTTCTCATTCATTACCAAATACATTACAAAGCAAACTCAGTAACTGTGCAAGGATAATTATACACGCAAACTTGTATTCAAAAGGACAGAGGAACAAAGTTGGAATATTCCAAAGATTGAAGTATTAACCTTCGCTAATGTTAATGAAAATTAAAATTTCCTAGGTAATCTTAGTCATCTTGGAACATACAAATTATTCTATTAATTAGAAATGGTTATAAGAACATTATTTTTCTCAAGCTGTACATTTCTTAGAATGGGAAATGTTTTGTAAGAGCAGCAAAGGGGTTAGTATTCAGTTCACTTTTGTGTGAGACTGATGTGCCTTATCTGCTGCTCAACAAACTGTTAACTAGTCCTGTTGGACATTTTTGCAGTGCTTAGTACAAATCACAGCTAAGCTTTATGTAAAAGTCAGTTTCACAATATATCTGTTAGATAAAACTGAGAGCTTAAACAGCAGGGAGCAGCAATGCTTTTATAAACAGCACTGCCAAAGGCAAAGTACCATGAACTCATGTCACTGACTCCATAGCTAGCAGTTACCTCCTTCCCACTTGCAGGAAAATCCAGTTTCACAGCAAATGCGGCAAGTATCCTTAAAACAGCTTTCTCCATTTCCAAGCAGCCATATGTTAATTCCCAGAGATCCATAGCAATTCCCTGAATGCAACAATAGCCTTATGCTAGCTCTCATCATGGTGTATCATACAGTATGCAAACAGAATGAGGTTTGTCAAGCAACTTTGGTTTTTGACATGAATTCTTCATGTTTGACATTTCAGTCCTGATGATAGGCTTTTAGACCATAGAGAGAGTACTGCATGTAATATCACAGGGTTTTTTTAAAGAAACATCTAGAATGAGGTGAAAATAGGCAGATACCTTGCATAAAAAAATTAGGTAATTAGGTCACTAGGAGGGTAAGCAGTTGAGAAGAGGTTATTGTTGTGAGTTAGGCAGTGAATTGAGATAGCACAACTGGCTCCATCTCATGTATTAAAAATCAGTTTATTGAGAGTGCGATCCAGCCAAATGGATGGAAATTAGATGAAAAAAAAGCTTAATCAGGTTCATTCTTCATTCTGCTCTTCTGCTTACAGTTGTTTTTCAAGCAGTACTGGCTCCAGCTGCAACATGTGTGATAGCTGCATCTGTTAGTAAAGTAATCGGTTTGCTGGCCATAAGCTTCACTTGCCTGTTCTCAACAACAAGCACTTAAAAAATAAATTGTTGTTGCTAACGGATCTTTTAAGTAGACCCCGAAGAGTCTGTAAGCAACAACTCTGTAAGCTTCAAATCATGCTGTCAAGCCAAACTTACTGTATGCCATGTTTAAGAATATTTTTTTTCCCTTATGGAACATTATAAAATGTCTGGATTCTTTGTAGACATAGCACAGAGAAAATCAAACTCGTGGTCGATGTTGCCTGCATTTGCCAGATTGATTTGTAAAGCATAAATACGTTATTTACAACAGGTTTTAGGGAGGGGATGTATTAAAAGCAGTATCTTAAATTAGCATTTGATGTCTGCTTAGTTTGTGCCATAAACCAAGGGCTGTGAAAGTACAGGATCTCAATACTGCAGTCTTCTGGAAAAGTCTGACTAAAACCACTTCCAAGTATTTTGGTTTTGAATTAATTTCTATTTCAGTGCACCCATTATGAATTTAAATTTTCATGTGCATTTTTATGGCTAAGTCCAAAGTGTGATTTAAACTCTGAGAGAGTTGCAAAAATGCAGGACAGGGTGATGAGAGCAGAGAGCCATTACCGGTGCTCAGCACACCGGGGGAGGGAGAAAGGAGCAGAAGCTGGTGCCTGTCCTCTAAAATGCAATTCCTCAGCAGGGTGAGATGAGGAATGATCTTTGCGTTTCTGCATTCCTCCCTGTGCTCTCTTTCAGTATTTTTCTATGCCTCCCCTAGGTATTGTTTGAACCCCACAGAGTGGACATGGTTGAAAAATGATAGTTTTGCATCCCTGTTCATCCTTTTCTTCAGATTCTTTGGGTTTTGCTGGTTTGTTTGGATTGTTTTGTTGTGTTTGGTTTGGTTTGGCTTTTTGTTGTTTTGTGGTTTTGTTTGTTTGTTTGTTGGTTGGGTCTTTTTTGTTTGGTTTGGGTTTTTTTCCCAGGGGCATTAGCAGGATGAGCTAATGCAAGAGGATTGGCAACACACAGCTAGGAATGGGTAGAGTGATATCAGTGCTTAATTTAGTTGATGTAATTTCTGGCACTGGCCTTGCACAGTGTATTTCCATGAGGATGCAGAAGTATCACACACATCTCATTCTTTCTATCTACCTTCCTACATCGCCACCCCAGATTTCAAATGTCTAGTGCTGGCCTTCCTTACCCTGTGCCAGCTCTGGTTCCCACCTGTATTTGCATCAGCATCTTTAACATTCTAAATCGTCAGAATACAGTCCTACTGAAAGAGCAGATACTTCTACCATTTTTGTTTGAAGAAGGAGTCCTGGTTGAGAAACTTAAAGAGGTAGCGGGAATGAGAGCTGTTAAAGCCATTACGTTTGTTCAGCTGCACACAAGACCATAGCTAGTCCCATGTGACGACTGTAGTTCAGCCTAAGTAGAATTCCATTAGCTTAAAAGCAATCTGCTCCCCATTGTTTGGCCAGGAGTGCTCTGAATGCATAGAATACACTATTATTAATGCATTATAAAATCATTCATTGTCTTTAATTCAAAGAGCCTGCACACAATAAACTGAAGTAATCTGATCTTTATTATGGGAAATACGCTGGAAAACTTCCTATGTGTCTTCTGCAAAGTTTGAAGTAATTTAGTGAAACAGTAGTCCCTAATAACTGATAAATTGTTCTCAGTTGTACTGTTAGAAGCTGGAAATATAGCTCCTTTAAAAATCACACTGGTCTTACAGAGGAGCTGTAAGAAAAGAAGTCCTGTGCTTTGGAAACAGGAAGATAAGACCTATGTATGAATATACTTAATTTGCACATGGTGGACTTTATTCTTAGCTGTGTTAGCTCAAATTATTTTGAACCTCACTTTTTACAGACCTGCTTCAGTCCCAGTATAATCAACACCATCGATCATGTTCCTTTAATTTATATTGTCTGTTGCGGTGCTAAAAGAGATTTGGAGCATGATTGTACATTTACTACTTTACTTAAAGAGATACTGTGTTATAAAAATTACTGTTCCCAGTGTAATTGCCCTGTGGTGTTTGCATTATGGAACGAGAATTCTCAAGTGGCAAGTTGAAGATGTTTTTCACCCCACAAGCTTCTGAAGCTGTGGGACTTAGCCAGTGTTAAATGCCTAGCAGGGACAATTTTACTTAACTGTAGTTGTCTCATTTCCTTTTCTTTAGGTCAAAGTAACTAACAGAATCTAGAAGAAGGAGGCACTTAAACAAATATGGAAGAGGATAGCAAGCCTCTCCTGGTTCCTGTGGGAGGTGATGAAAGCAGTTATGGCATCATGAATATACAGTTTAATCCGGAAGACTTTAAATGCAAAAGGTATGAGGAAGCATGAAGCTACAGAATTATTATATATCTATGAGTTGTTTAACAGAATTTGAACAGAATTCTACAGAGACAGAAAGCTAATATTTGGAAACCGAGGTCCGAGTACCAGCAGTTCCTACTTTGTATATTATTTCCAAGCACCAGGTGAACAGATCTTCATACTGTGTTTTGTTTCTAAGACTTCTGTATTGACATCACTTCAAAGAGTGTTCTTATAAGAGCTTGGCATGTGGATTTTAAAGTGCTCTTCAAACACCAAGTATCCTGTGTATACTGAAGCATTATGGCTTTTATTTAGCACAGCGAACTGAAATCTTGAGACTATACTAGAAAGCTTGCCAGATGGTGGAGATAAGTGACTGTCAGTATGTGTAAATGGGTCTGTATGCATTCTACAGGTCATGCTGGAAAAATATATTATATGTTAGCACTGAGGGAATTGAGCAACCTTTATTGCCCAGTTTTTTCCATGCCTGCAAAAATAATACCTGAGAGGTTATTTTGCATGTTTTCATAGAGTTTAACAGCTCTGTTCCCAAAAGGAGGTCCTAGTGGGAGACTTAGAATCATAAAATTGTTTGGGTTGTAAGGGACCTTAAAGATCATCGGTTCCAAGCCCCTTGCCATGGGCAGGAACACCTGCCACCAAATGGGATGCACTAAGCCCCATCCAGCCTGACCTTGAATGCTGCTAGGACAGCCACAGCTTCTCTGGGCAACCTGTGCCAGTGCCTCACCACTGGTAAGGTGGGGGGTTTTTCCTAAGATTTTTCTCCTAATATCTAATCTAAATATTCCTCTTTCAGTTTAAAGCCATTCTCTCCTGTCCTATCCTTACATGCTGTTACAGTGCAGTGACCTCTGCTGTTAAGATTTCTGTGACCTGGTCCTGGAACCAAAGCTGAGATCGGGATGGAAACTGCCCTTCCGATCCTAGCTGGAGGCACCAATCCGTTGTGGGGTTTGTGTTGGTTTGTTGTTTTTTTATCCTCTGCTGCCTCTTGGACCCCTTTATGGCTTTTTTCTTTCTTTCTTAGCCTGTCCGTCCAGCGTCGTGTTTCAGTAGAGCAGTTTTCCTGAGGGAGCTGAAGATGGCACTGTTGTGTAAAAAAATCCTCTTGTTGGGACCACCTTCAGTCAAGAGTTCTTGACTATAATGTTTCGCTGCTGTCTTTCCCTGCAGCTTTGGAAAGCAGTGAGAGCCAACTTACAGATAGCCAGAGACTAAAAAATCTCTTTTCTCTGCAAGCAAAGGAAGGAGGATAAGGGACTAATTGAGCCATGGGAAACACAGGGAGAACAGGTGTAGAAGCCTGCAGAATTCTGTTACTTAGGAAAAATTTAGGAAACAGTAGAGCACTTTCATGTGAGAAGAGGAAATGCACAAAATTAATTCTCACCTTATCTTCTTTCCAAAGAGTGTGTGAGCCCCTGATGGTCTGCCTGATATAAGACAACTGGTAATTTATATGGCTTTTGGGAGTTCCTTGTGATGGAGGAAGCGTGTGTTCTGTTTGAGGAGCAGTGGATTTCAGGTGGTGTGGTGATGCAACAGCAACAAGAGAAGTTTTCACTTTTGTGATGTGTCAGAATGCCAAGATTCACTTTTCAAAAGTGAGGTTAGATATTGTGTGGTTTCTTCATTGTGTGTGGGTCTTTTCTTCATTTTCTTGTGATTTCTAAAATTTGGAGACCTGGCTTAATAAAATGTCATAGCTTTTGGCATTAAGTTCCCCTCCCTCGCCCCCCCTCCGCCCCCCAAATGGAAGTGTATACTTGGATTATATTCCCACCTCCCTAACTTTCAGCTTTGCAGATCCATCCACTTTGTCCTTATTGTGTCTCCATTCAGTTTATTCTCTTTGTTTTCTACAACCTAGTTGTCTGCCTTTCAAGCATGCAGAGGCACAAAGATGAAGGGTATGAGCTCTGGGATATCAGGAAAGCCTGCAAATCATAGTGGGGCCAAAGAAAGTTGAACTCCATCTCTGCATATTACAAGAGGCAGACACAGCCTTTACAAAAAGGAAGAAGAGGCCATCAGCGTCCATGTCAGTCACGGTTAGAGCAGTGAGTGGTTTGAAGGACTTCTCATTGGAGATTAGGGAATCGCAGCTCCAGGGAGAGATGTTTAGCATGCATAGAAGTATCCAGTGGGGTGCAGATGCAATAGTACCTGATTTGATCTGCTTAGTTTTTTCCACTTTAACTTGCTATTCAGAAATTTGATCAGACATTGGTGGGTGGTCGTTTTGCTTTGACTGGGATAGCTCTTGGAAGTGTTTTGTGTGATTTCTAATAATCATTGTTTGTCCATATTAGTGCTCTTCTGTTCTTTTGCTTGGGTTGTTTGAGATTTAATGTCATTTACATAGTTTTTGGTTTACTTAACAGCTTGAAGGATTTGGGATTTTTGAAAGGCATGCTTTTCAGTGTTTACATAAGAACAATAAGACGATTGTTCTTTTAGAGTTGTAAATTATTTTGTCTTGTATTCTGTTGCTAATTTGGGGAAATATAAAGCCAGTCTTAATCCTTTTGAAGAGGATGTTACTGTTCTCCACAGTGACCCGAATTACACCATATTAGGTGTGTTTTACCTATTTTGTTGGTCCTTTTAAAAGCTTGTATGTCATTGCTGCAATGGCTTATTGATGATTATTGTATGCAAGAGAGGGAGTTTCTGGTTTTTCTCCTGACTGCCCTTTACGTCTACTCATTGTCAACAGATGTTGCAGTTGTCTTCAGGAATGCCTGAACCTTCAAAGAAATAAGTGATGTTTTGTGTTGGTTGTTTTGCATATGATAAACCTTGACAATGCCCCTTGCTAAAGGGAGATCAAGCCTTCTTCCTTTTTTTGTTTCTGAGCTACCCAAGTGTTCTTGTATAATGTAGATCAGTAGATGAAATTAAAAAGTTATAAATTAAACAATGTCTGTAGGTGCAACCTACAGAAGCCTTTTTTAGGCAGAAGAGGTTAGTTCCCTTTTATTTTCAAAGTTCTTTCAACTTACTGAAGGTAGACAATGGTCAGGACTAACCTGTGTAAAACTGCCTATTCAGTTCTGCAAGCATTATGCTTTTACTTTTCCATGCTCATGTGGTCTTTTTACTGCATTGCCTGCAATTTTGCTAGCATTTATTATATAATAATAAATAATATAATAGCATAGTATTACTGTTTTGTAACTGGGGAAAATTTAAAACTTCTTAGTTAAGAACCTTTGTACTTTGTCACAGAAAAGCAGAATAGCTCTGCCTTTGGCACATAAGAGGGAACAGTTCTTGAAATGTGGTATGGTAAATCTTGTGATTCTTTATTTGTTAAAATGTGTTTCCTGTAAGCAACAGAGATGGCTTAGTATTTTTGTCTGAAAGGTTATTTGAGTTCTGCATGCAACGTTTTAAGATGCTGGTGTGGTCATGCTGTAACCATTATCGTGACAACGGTGATATGAGTGTGGAAAAAGTTTTAAGTTAAATGTATTGCCAGGAGAGTTAAGATCTTACAGGATAAACTATAAGCATACTGTTTACAATGCTTAGGTAAATTCAGAGAGCTTACAAAGTAAAAATCAAGGCAGTAGTGGAATTCTTTGGAAGAGTTTTCCTGAGGAGAAGCACACAGGCATCTGTAATGTTCCTATCCTGATATGCAGTACCCTGTTTAGAAATAGCAAAGGAGGAAGTCATCACCTTACTACTTTTTTTCCTTTCTTTAATTTCCATCAGTTTTACTCCTTAGTTTCTCCTGTACAATTTAAAGCACTCTTGTAATAATTTGGTAACTTAGTAGACAGTAAAGCCACAGGAATTAACTAGCTTTATTTTTGTGGAATAATCCTATCGCATCCTTTAAAAGTAACTGATTGTGGGTTGTCAAAGAAATACGTGCAATAAGCTAAAATAAGTGGTTCTTCATGATTTCTTTGGAGAGAGGAAAGAAATTGTTAACCTGTAAAGAAGATATTCTTTCATATTTATTTAAATATGAAAAGTTTGTGTAATGTGAAGTCATTAATATCAGCATGTAGAGCCAAAAGACACACTGACACAGAAAATTGCATTATACTCTAACAGCTTAATACTCAGACCACTACTTTGGATCAGGGTGTCCAGAACCAGTTTTTTGTAGGTTGCCAGACAAATCTTCCTGTTGTGCTGTTCCCCCATCCATTCAAATCCATCACTTTGCAAATATTTCCAGCAGTATTTGGAAACAACATTAGTCATGAACATCTCTTCATTTTTCTTCCGAAATTGCCACCAAAGTTTGTAATGTGGGCAAGTTTAGACAGCCCTCTTTTTTCCCGAACCAGCACTAGAATTCATACTGACTGTTCTTAGTATGCATGAAAAACATCTAGCAGATGAGTGGTGGTGGAGGTTTTCTGGGAGTCGTTTCTGATGTACGTGTGCATGGTACAGCACATGGAATATGTGGAACTCCTGCATGAGATCCTGCACCTTCTGCACTCATTGTGCTGTGTGAAAAGAGCTGTATTTTAACAGTGTGCTTGTCCTTGTAAAAAGACCGTTTTTTTCCAGGCAGCTATTCAAATATAAATTGGAATTGTGTTTTTCAGTATGGATATAATAAAGTCATTTGGCGTTATAGTCTATCTCAGTGCATGGAAATGTCAACGCTGTTTTGCATTGTCACACCCTCCAGTCATGTAACCCCTCCCTTTCCCCCAGATGACATTGTCCCACATCCTTTTTATAATCATTCTGCTGTGCAAGAGAGGTAATGTGATTACTTGTATGAATCAGAAAGTTTTCTAGGACTCTGTTGCAGCTGCTGATGCTGTACAAGAGTACTTGTCTGCTAGACTCAAGATCCCTGGGGAGAGTATGTCAAGTTTAGATGCTTTGGGCTTTGAAAATCTCAGGTTTTGAGAACTTCTTTGAGTCTTTGAGAGCTTCTCAGACTTTTGAGTATGCCCTACAACCAGTCTTCGATGTGGGTGTAGCTGGGGCTGGGAAATTACCTTGATTCCTAGACAGAGTGCTACCCTATCTTAGGGGAGATCAGGGAGGAATGTTACATCCCAGCCTGCCCACATAGCTTCCATGTCAGACTGATATTTTCAGCGAGATCTCAAACAACCATGAAACTGATGGGTAGACAGTCTACTTCAATACGGTCACTTGTTCCGTAAGACTAGCAGTGCAGATGTATCCTGGTTTAGATCATTTTCAACAGATGTGCACCAGAAGAGGAGAAACAGCCTAAGTACTAGCAGTGTTAAACGTGTACTCTTCCAGACAGGAAGCAGCAGCCACAAACACATTGAATTTCTTTCGGGTTGTTTAATTATTCTTTCCTCGCCTATACACTGGATTCTGAGTCATACCCTTTTGTTTTGTGCTAGACCTTAAATTGCTTTTCAGTCTAGATTCTGTTCATAATACAGGAGAAAATGAAACATCATCCTCTAAGGAGTTTATTTCCCATAGACAGATAAATTTTTTGCTTTACATTAATATTTTTCTTGATATTTGGTTGTTGGTTAACAACACTGCTTTCTCTGTAAAATAAGATGTTGTATTCCTGTTTTCTGATATTTTAATTTTAAGGCTTTTAACTTGAATTGCTTTAAAAAGTAACCTTCCACCTTCTCCCAGACTGGAACAGTTTTCTTTGACATCTGTGTCGGCAGTTGTTGAACACCCTTGTGAAGGAAGTCTTTGCCATGAATCTGCTAGGTTTGAAACAAAATGCAGACTTTGTCTCAGTGTAGCTTTTCTACAGTAGCGCAGGAAGCTTATGGGGTTGTACTAGTAATATTAACTGGAGATGGGAAATAGGTAGTGTTCATGAAGCTCTTCACACTATGCAGCTGCCGTATAATTAGCAGAACACATACTTTTAAGTGTTCTAAATATGTGTGCCAGTGATCTAAAAAGAAAACAGCGGAGAGAGGACTGGGAATGGGGAGGCATTAAAACATACTGCATTTCCTGTTTTCATAACTACAGTCTTCCTTTCACAGGTCTTGTAATGAGTTTTTTTTTTAGCACTGTCTAATGATTGGATCAGCCCAATAAATTCTAACCTAGAACAAGTGAAATCCTTCAGACAATTGTTGAGTATTTCTGTACATTACATACCTATGGGATCAGCTGTGTGTGCCTCTGATTTGGGTAATAAAGGCATTGCTTAAAATTTACTCCTCTTTAATTGCAGTATCTCTCTTAATTGTTTATAAGGACACCACAGAAGTCCACACACAAAATGGGAATTTCCCCTTTCATGTCACAGATGGGGGCAGGGGGGAAGGGGTGAAAGAGTTGAGAATGTCTTAAAAATTGAAAGTGTGTTCATTTTCATTTCAGTCAGTGGGTAATGTCTTAGCAAATCTAAGCCACTTTTTCCGCAATGAAGGAAGACGTAAGAATTAATGAAGTCTAAGATGAAGGAAAGAATGAATTTGTGGAGAAGGAAGTTATCTTTATCTGTTTTCCACTTCGCCAGTTTTTATTAGGCCAGTAAATACTCTTACCTGTTGTGTCCACTTAAGCAAACAGAAGTAAGGACCTGCCTTTGTCTGTTCTAGAGATACAATGATCATCTTCAGAGCTGTATTCCTTTTCTTCCTTCCAGATAAAAAGTAGTGTGATGGTGGAAATGTTTAATGATTCACTGGGAAAGAGAATGAGACATTTGTCACAGTATTGAAAGCTGAAGCTGGAGGGATTGACCAGATTCCTTTGTAATCTGATGGGTATTGAAGAACAGTCAATTCAAACACACTTTGCTTATATTAGAGGAAATATGGCATGGATTTATTGCTAATTTAATTTCTGCTTTTCATAGCCTGAAACTTGTTGCGGTACGTACTTTAGTGGGTTCTGGGTTTTGGGTGATTCCTTGTTTCTGAGTGATTTTAACATCAGCCTGAAGAAGAAGATCAGAGAGATTGCTTTAGGAATTAAAAGAACTGGTGAAAAAAGAGAAAAAACCCAAACCCAGCCCCTCTGTTGTTTGAGAACTTAACCTGTCAGAGCTAGGAGTGAATGTTTAAGCAACAGGATAGGATGCCTTTATTAAAAAATAGTGCGTGCAGGGTTTTGATTGTGTTGCGTATCTGTGGTAGCATCCCTTGCATGAAGCTAGGTTTATGTTGTGTTGTAACTTTAGGAGTGTCTTTCACTGTGCTTGCTGTGTAGCTGCATGTGAACAGAGAAACCGGGGATGTGTGGTTTTTCTGCTGTCTCCTTCAGTAGCTGTCACCATGCCTGCAATCTAACTCAGCTTGGGAAGAGGGTAGATGCCCTGTATTCTGTACACCTCTGTATGAGAGATGTAGGATTTCTGTTGCTGAACATGTTGTTCTGATTTCCATTC
This sequence comes from Agapornis canus, assembly GCA_036873685.1. Classification (NCBI taxonomy): domain Eukaryota; kingdom Metazoa; phylum Chordata; class Aves; order Psittaciformes; family Psittacidae; genus Agapornis; species Agapornis canus. Next base: position 17,134 of record JBAFWW010018414.1, read on the forward strand.
TATTCTCCACGATTACCTCAGTTATATCTGAAGCGAAGGCGTGAAGTAGTTCAAAACTGCAAAAGGACATCCATTCTTCCATGTTATGTAATAAATTCTATTCCTGGTTGCATTGGCTTAAAAATAGTATGAGCACATGGAGTTATTTGGACTTGATTCCTTTCACAGTAAACACAATTTTATACAGTGTTTTCGGATGGATTAGCAGTTCCTAGCCTTTTCATAGGTGGTCCTCATTACCACTGCTTGTTCCTCTCCCGTCTCCTTTCTGCTTTTGCATTCTCACGCTTTCTACCAATGTTCCTCATCACTAATTCTGGCAGCACTGGTTGATTATAAGCATTAATGAGCTTGGCCAAGCTTATTAACATGTAGTTCTGGTGTGACTCATTGTTGAGAACTAATAGGCTGAATATTAGGTCTGAATTTTGATGTTAAGTTGCCCCACAGAATCTGGGCAAGAGGCCATTTTAATATGGACGATATAAACATGGTTCTTTCATGAATGGCAGTGATATTTTTGCATTTATTTTGTGTCAATGAGTGACAGATTCATCCTGAGTAATGTGCACTGGCTTCTCTGTTAGCTTTTGTGTTCTAGGGTTTTAAGTATTTTCCTTTTCTTTCTTTGTCTCCTCTTTTAGACCATTTCATGTGGAGCCTACAAACATAGTCAGTGTGAATGATGATATGCAAAGAGTCACGGATGAAGCTTCAGCAATGAATAAGCGAATTCATTACTATAGCAGGCTCACATCTCCTGCAGACAGGGCATTGGTAAGGCAAAGACAGAACCAGATAAACTGAGTGGTCTCTGGGATGTTGGGCCTTCCACAGCCTAGATTTATAAAAGAAGTACAAGTGAGGGCAGTGGGAGAATCACTTTGCAGCTTGCCTTAAAATAAGTATCTAGTACCTGAGTGCCTAAACAAGGTCTTGTGTTATCACAAGCCATAATTGAGTTCTTGTGCAATTCCTTCACCACCCAACGAAAACATAAAAACAGCTTGAACTTTGTAATAGTGGTTCAGGCTGCCCAGATGTATGCCCACATTTCTCCCTCCTATAAGTGGGTTTAAGCAGTGGTCAGCTGCAGTGATTGAACTAGCAAGAGCTGTACATAGTGTGTTACAGACATTTTGCGGAAGAAAAATATCTTTTCCTGCACTCTTCTAAAAATGTATCAGCTAGGGGATTTTTGTGGGGAGAAAATTAATGTAGTGCAGCTTTTCTTTTTTTATTGTAATTTCATGGAAAGGTTTTGTGTTTTACAACAGTTGGTTTGATTTATCTGGGACAATAGTTACTTTGGTGTTACTAACAAGTCTTGGTTTTTATCCATTTGTTAGATTGCTCCTGATCATGTACTTCCAGCTCCCGATGAAATCTACGTGTATAGTCCACTAGGAACTGCTTTTAAAGTTGACAGTTGCACAGATGGCTATGGTAAAAACTCCAGTATAGTGACAATGTATGTTAAGCACCTTGCCATGTATTACAGAAAATATATTGATTGTTCTATAATGTATGCATAACTATTGTAGCTATAAGGATAGCATGACATAGGAGTGCTTCTTAAATTATTCACTTTTTCTTTTTTTTTCTTCCTAGATTTATGATATGGAACACAATGATGGGTACATCTATATTAAGTATCCCATGGGGAATAAAACAGGTAACAGTATGAAAAATGTATGTGTATGAAAATGGTTTTGGCAACACGGGTTGCTGTTCATTTTCTGTAGTGTTGCTGATAGATAAACTAAACTGTATTTTTCCCTTTTAACAGGCAGGCTTTACTTCTGGAATCATCCTCATCGTACTGATGGGCATTTTGACTCTTTATTGCTGCTACAGAGTTGTGAAATCACGGAAAATGATACGTAAGAAATATGAAGCCTCATAGTGCAAATATTTCCATTAAGTGTGAAATACTGAGATCTGATAGATTCTTAGTTTGCCTGTATCTTTACTGTATGTTAGACCTAACCTGCAAATAAAAGCTGTTCCTTTGAATGTCTCTGTATTTTTGTAGTCTGGAACTAAACTCTGTAAGCTAAATGTCTGTGTTCCCTTATTAGATTATCCTTCAGTTCCTCGGGACCTAAGTATTATAGCCAAACCCAAACTCATAGTAAGCAAAGTTTCATGTGTTCACTTACTAAGCGTTTGGCGACCTATGGGAGTTAAGAGTCTTCCCTTCTTCTCTATAATCACTGTCCAGTCCTCTACATGTATTTCTGATCATGTTCCATAGTGGAATATGTGGGCTGTAGCTGTATCCACTGTTTCATATGCCTGTACACTAATATTTGTATATAATGTGTTTTGGAAGCAATCTAAAGGCAATTGCCTGACTTACAGTGGTTCTGCTTAGAATGTACTTCTGTCATTTGAAACACATCTTGCAGCACTTGCAGTGGGTATTTTTATGCATAAACTAACCCTTCACTTCCTCAAATAAAGGCAGATAAGACTTCCAGTTCATGACAGCTAATTTCTTGGCACTGTTGAGGACTAGTTCATGGTCTGATCTACTTTGCCATAACCTTCGCAAAAGGCTTTAGCTGCAAATGCATAGCTGCATTTTTACCACCATGTCTTACTCTGTTGCTTCTGGAAGTGCTGAGTACTTCAGAGTAGTAGCATTCTGAAACAAGAACACATCCTGTCATGAAGAGTTCTACTGATTCTAATACAACATTTTGTTTAGATGTGTTCCTATGTTTTTGTATGTTCCTCAGCTTTATTAGATACCTCAAACTGGGAATTCCCAGATGTTTGCAAGTATTACTTTGGATCCTTTGGTCAGTGGTCAAGCCTCTTATTTTCTATGGTATCGCTTGTTGGAGCCATGGTTGTTTATTGGGTGCTTATGTCCAACTTTCTGTTCAACACGGGAAAGTTTATATACAGTAAGTATACATATTTTGGTTAACATTTACAGCTCTCTTGTGAAAAGATCAAGACTTTGCTTTATACTGAAAAATCATTGTCTGCTTAATATTGATTTCCCGTTGCTTTCGGTATAAAGTCAAGCAAGAATAAGTAGCAGCATGGGGAGTTATGAGCAGAGTTATGTATGTTTTCAAAACCAGTTTCTCACTTTTTCTCTTCAAGTATGGTTTTAATGGAAGACAAAGGGCCAGTGATCTGATTTGCATGTCAGTAATGAGGCTTCTTGGTGTAGGTTAAACAACCCAAACCTGGGTGCTTATTTCCACTTTGTATTTTCACTCCCTCCTTGTTTGCATGGGTGTAACCATTTGAGCAGACATATAATAGGCTAGGCTATTGGAATGATCCAGATCAATGAAAAAAATCTAGTTTCATTCGGTTTCAACAAACACACTTAAAATGCTGCCATATTGAAAATTTTTGCAAGTGTCCCTGAAGGAAGAATGAACTCTAGCACAATGAAAGAACAATTCTTAATCTGACATTGCTACAAAAGAAAGCATACTGGTTGTTTGCACCCTTGGTACGTGCACAGGCACACAAGCCTTTGTGGATACAATCAATTATGTATGTAGAGTTGTGGGAATAAATGATGGGATTGAGAGCTTTGAAAACCTGACTCATAGTGTTGAATAGTGCAACTAAGATTTAAGAGTTTCTGTTTTGAAGGTAATTAACAAATCTTAGGCAAATAACAGTGCAGACACTTTACCTTGGAGTTCCCACCATCCCTGAAGGACATAATTTGTTGGCTAGTGACTGGTGTATTTTACATCTGACCTATTTCATACATTGTTAAGGCCATTTCATTTTAGACTTTGTTGTTTGGTTGTTTTTTTTGTTTGGGTTTGTGTTTTTTGTTTGGTTTTTGTTTGTTTGTTTAAATAAGGCTAGTTCTTTAATCCTGAATTACTCTAAACCAAGTAATGCCAATTCTGTTAAGCAGACACCAGAATTAACAAAACAGTTCTTTTCTAGAAAAAGGGCATTAATGCGCCCTGGATTTGGCATGTTAATGTATCCCTTATCTATATTTGTTTGGGGTTCTTATTTAAATTGTTTGCTCTGTGTTAAGTAATCATTGAATTCTTGTCCCAACTGTCATTGTGGCTACTTAATTAGTAGGTTATAAAATGGGTAATAGGATGTAAGTTTGACACAATGGCATTTTCCAGCCACATGTTCCAAGTTATTCAAAGCAGGATATGGTGTTTAATTCTCCTGCATTCAGATGACTTTTTAAACAATCTGCACACACAGTTCAGGTGGGAAAAAATTGATCTCCTAAGGAAGGATGGTCTAGAAAGTAGTAGTTTGCAAAGAATGCAAGAACTTTAAGCCAAGTATGATTTCTTGTCTTTTTTAACATGGTGTCCTGTGCTTCTGTATTTGCTTTATGAAACAGAAATAAATCCACAAATGCAAATGCTAGTCCTAAAACACTTTTTAAGCACAGAGGAAACATAAATTCGCTGTCTGTCTACAACAAATTTTAAAGTGCTCTATTTCTGTAAGACCTGTCAGTTCTTATCATGGCTTCATACCATGTACTTTTTTAAGCAGCAACACAAAACACTGGTGAAGTGAGGAGCTGATGAGTGGGATTAGTTCAGTCTGCTGATTGTTGTATACACTGAACTGGTATTAGTAAGTATGAAAAACTCAATTGTGATTCAGGGTGTCATAAAACATGATGAAGAAACAAAAGCTGTTTTCTTCCCACAATACATTTTGCTTGTTTTATGAGAAACAAGCTGCTAATTGCATTTCAAAAGTCTGAGGCCTTCTGCCCCAGTTGATTTTATGTGTGCATAATACACCCACATGCAGCAGAAGCAAATTTTAGCCAGAAACACTAATTAAATTTCCAAGCTGATGGGCATTTTCTGTGTATATATACACGTAAATATAAGGAAATTGCTATCCAGTATTTTCATACTGGTGACTGCAGACACTCAGAAATACCTGGTGTGGCAGAGCAGTAAAACAGCATAGGAGTGGGTGTACTGGAAACAAAATGCTACTGGAGATGACTGTAGGCAGTAAGACTTAAACCTGCTTGGAGTTGGAGGGAATACAAGCTGATGTATCACTTTTGATGTAGTTTTCCAAAATACTGCCTTCCTTAATTTTTATCAAGTCAACAGATAAAATCTGGGACATGATAGTAAGATTTTCTTCTTTTCAGACTTTGTCCATGACATTAATGTAACAGATATTGTTCCTGGTACGAATGGAAGTAATAAAGGTAAGAAGCACTTATTAGTATTATGCTTCCTGATTTGGGGTGGAGGTTTAAAGGCAAAATCATCATGCTTCCATACCTAACCACATTTTAGTTATAAAGTGTATATCATAAATTCTACCTGCCTTTTTCAAACAAAACCAGAAAAGCAATTTTCTGTCTGGGATTTGTACTTCCACAAAGAACTATACACTTGGAAAGCTTAATG